>CALNHX010002410.1:0-180012 GCA_940337035.1 Agriotes lineatus | reverse complement strand
TCACTGCAGTCAATACTAAGCCAGTTATTAAGCACCTGTTGGTGTTGGTACGGTTACTCTGGCAAAAATTATTATATTCTGAAGGGCGTTAGCTATTAAAGTAGCACAATAATTTTTTCTGTAGTTTATATTTCCTGCAAAACGTGTTTTTCAGACGTTTTTACGCACCTGAAAACTAAACTATTACACTTAAATTTTTCGATGCAGACAAATTTAATATAGTAGTGATATACGGTTAAATGATTTACTTATTTGCTATTACAAGAGTGACTACCACTACAGTCAATTCTAAACCATTTATTGAGCTCCTGTTAGTGTGGGCACGGTTACTCCTGCTAAAACTATGATAATCTGATCGGCATTAGCTATTAAAGTAGTACAATAATTTTTTCTGTAGTTTATATTTGCTGCAAAACGTGCTTTTCCGACATTTTAACGTACCTGATTACTAAACTATTACACTTGAAATTTTTGGATGCAGACAAATGTATATAGTAGTGATATATAATTAAATGGTTTCCATATTTGCTATTACAAGGGCTATTATTACTGCAGTCAATACTAAGCCAGTTATTAAGCACCTGTTGGTGTTGGTACGGTTACTCTGGCAAAAATTATTATATTCTGCTGGGCGTTAGCTATTAGAGTAGCACAATAATTTTTCCTGTAGTTTATATTTGCTGCAAAACGTGCTTTTCAGACGATTTTACGTACCTGAAAACTAAACTATTACACTTGAAATTTTTGGATTCAGAAAAATTTAATATAGTAGTGATATATAATTAAATGGTTTCCATATTTGCTATTACAAGGGCTATTATCACTGCAGTCAATACTAAGCCAGTTATTAACCACCTGTTGGTGTTGGCACGGTTATTCTGGCTACGAGAATTATATTTTGATCGGCGTTAGCTATTAAACCAGTACAATAATTTTTCCTGTAGTTTATATTTGCTGCAAAACGTGCTTTTCAGACATATTAACCTACATGAATACTAAACTATTAAACTTGAAATTTTTGGATGCAGAAAAATTTAATATAGTAGTGATATATAATTAAATGGTTTCCATATTGGTATTACAAGGGCTATTATCACTGCAGTCAATACTAAGCCAGTTATTAACCACCTGTTGGTGTTGGCACAGTTATTCTGGCTAAGAGAATTATATTTTGATCGGCGTTAGCTATTAAACCAATACAATAACTATTCCTGTAGTTTGTATTTGCTGCAAAACGTGCTTTTCAGACATATTAACCTACATGAATACTAAACTATTAAACTTGACATTTTTGGTTGCAGAAAAATTTAATTTAGAAGTGATATTTAATGAACTGATTTCCATATTTGTTATTACAAGGGCTATTACCACTGCAGTCAGTACTAAGCCAGTTATTAAGCACCTGTTGGTGTTGGTACGGTTACTCTGGCAAAAATTATTATATTATGATGGGCGTTAGCTATTAAAGTAGCACAATAATTTTTTCTGTAGTTTATATTTCCTGCAAAACGTGTTTTTCAGACGTTTTTACGTACCTGAAAACTAATCTATTACACTTGAAATTTTTGATGCAGAAAAATTTAATATAGTAGTGATATACGCTTAAATGATTTCCATATTTGCTATTACAAGGGTTACTACCACTACAGTCAATTCTAAACCATTTATTGAACTCCTGTTAGTGTTGGCACGGTTACTCCAGCTAAAACTATGATAATCTGATTGGCGTTTGCTATTAAAGTAGTACAATAATTTTTTCTGTAGTTTATATTTGCTGAAAAAGGTGCTTTTGCGACATTTTAACGTACCTGAATACTAAACTATTAAACTTGAAATTTTTGGATGCAGACAAATTCAATATAGTAGTGATATATAATTAAATGGTTTCCATATTAGCTATTACAATGGCTATTATCACTACAGTCAATACTAAGCCAGTTTTTAAGCACCTGTTGGTGTTGGTACGGTTACTCTGTTAAAAATTAATATTCTGATGGGCGTTAGCTATTAAAGTAGCACAATAATTTTTTCTGTAGTTTATATTTGCTGCAAAACGTGTTTTTCAGACGTTTTTACGTACCTGAAAACTAATCTATTACACTTGAAATTTTTGATGCAGAAAAATTTAATATAGTAGTGATATACGGTTAAATGATTTCCATATTTGCTATTACAAGGGTTACTACCACTACAGTCAATTCTAAACCATTTATTGAACTCCTGTTAGTGTTGGCACGGTTACTCCGGCTAAAACTATGATAATCTGATTGGCGTTAGCTATTAAAGTAGTACAATAATTTTTTCTGTAGTTTATATTTGCTGAAAAACGTGCTTTTGCGACATTTTAACGTACCTGAATACTAAACTATTAAACTTGAAATTTTTGGATGCAGACAAATTCAATATAGTAGTGATATATAATTAAATGGTTTCCATATTAGCTATTACAATGGCTATTATCACTGCAGTCAATACTAAGCCAGTTATTAAGCACCTGTTGGTGTTGGTACGGTTACTCTGGCAAAAATTAATATTCTGATGGGCGTTAGCTATTAAAGTAGCACAATAATTTTTTCTGTAGTTTATATTTGCTGCAAAACATGCTTTTCCGACATTTTAACGTACCTGAATACTAATCTATTACACTTGAAATTTTTGATGCAGAAAAATTTAATATAGTAGTGATATACGGTTAAATGATTTCCATATTTGCTATTACAATGGCTATTATCACTGCAGTCAATACTAAGCCAGTTATTAAGCACCTGTTGGTGTTGGTACGGTTACTCTGGCAAAAATTATTATATTCTGATGGGCGTAAGCTATTAAAGTAGCACAATAATTTTTTCTGTAGTTTATATTTCCTGCAAAACGTGTTTTTCAGACGATTTTACGTACCTGAAAACTAAACTATTACACTTGAAATTTTTGGATTCAGACAAATTTAATATAGTAGTGATATATAATTAAATGGTTTCCATATTTGCTATTACAAGGGCTATTATCACTGCAGTCAATACTAAGCCAGTTATTAACCAACTGTTGGTGTTGGCACGGTTATTCTGGCTAAGAGAATTATATTTTGATCGGCGTTAGCTATTAAAGTAGCACAATAATTTTTCCTGTAGTTTATATTTGCTGCAAAACGTGCTTTTCAGACATATTAACCTACATAAATACTAAACTATTAAACTTGAAATTTTTGGATGCAGAAAAATTTAATATAGTAGTGATATATAATTAAATGGTTTCCATATTTGCTATTACAAGGGCTATTATCACTGCAGTCAATACTAAGCCAGTTATTAACCACCTGTTGGTGTTGGCACTGTTATTCTGGCTAAGAGAATTATATTTTGATCGGCGTTAGCTATTAAACCAATACAATAACTTTTCCTGTAGTTTGTATTTGCTGCAAAACGTGCTTTTCAGACGTATTAATCTACATGAATACTAAACTATTAAACTTGAAATTTTTGGATGCAGAAAAATTTAATATAGAAGTGATATTTAATGAAATGATTTCCATATTTGTTATTACAAGGGCTATTACCACTGCAGTCAATACTAAGCCAGTTATTAAGCACCTGTTGGTGTTGGCACGGTTATTCTGGCTAAGAGAATTATATTTTGATCGGCGTTAGCTATTAAACTAGTACAATAATTTTTCCTGTATTTTATATTTGCTGCAAAACGTGCTTTTTAGACATATTAACCTACATGAATACGAAACTATTAAACTTGAAATTTTTGGTGCAGGAAAATTTAATATAGAAGTGATATTTAATGAAATGATTTCCATATTTGTTATTACAAGAGCTATTACCATTGCAGTCAATATTAAGCCAGTTATTAAGCACCTGTTGGTGTTGGCACGGTTATTCTGGCTAAAAGAATTATATTTTGATCGGCGTTAGCCATTAAACTAGTACAATAATTTTTCCTGTAGTTTATATTTGCTGCAAAACGTGCTTTTCAGACATATTAACCTACATGAATACTAAACTATTAAACTTGAAATTTTTGGTGCAGAAAAATTTAATATAGAAGTGATATTTAATGAAATGATTTCCATATTTGATATTACAAGGGCTATTACTACTGCAGTCAATTCTAAACAATTTATTGAGCTCCTGTTAGTGTTCGCACGGTTACTCCGGCTTAAACTATGATAATCTGATCGGCGTTAGCTATTAAAGTAGTACAATAATTTTTTCTGTAGTTTATATTTGCTGCAAAACGTGCTTTTCCGACATTTTAACGTACCTGATTACTAAACTATTACACTTGAAATTTTTGGATGCAGACAAATGTATATAGTAGTGATATATAATTAAATGGTTTCCATATTTGCTATTACAAGGGCTATTATTACTGCAGTCAATACTAAGCCAGTTATTAAGCACCTGTTGGTGTTGGTACGGTTACTCTGGCAAAAATTATTATATTCTGCTGGGCGTTAGCTATTAGAGTAGCACAATAATTTTTCCTGTAGTTTATATTTGCTGAAAAACGTGCTTTTCAGACATTTTAAACTACATGAATACTAAACTATTAAACTTGAAATTTTTGCATGCGGAAAAATTTATTATAAAACCGATATTTAATGAAATGGTTTCCATATTTGTTATTACAAGGGCTATTACCACTGCAGTCAATACTAAGCCAGTTATTAAGCACCTGTTGGTGTTGGTACGGTTACTCTGGCAAAAATTATTATATTCTGATAGGCGTTAGCTATTAAAGTAGGACAATAATTTTTAATGTAGTTTATATTTCCTGCAAAACGTGCATTTCAGACATATTAAACTACATGAATACCAAACTATTAAACTTGAAATTTTTGGATGCAGAAAAATGTAATATAGAAGTGATATTTAATGAAATGATTTCCATATTTGTTATTACAAGGGCTATTACCACTGCAGTCAATTCTGAACCATTTATTGAGCTCCTGTTAGTGTTGGCACGGTTACTCCGGCAAAAACTATGATAATCTGATCGGCGTTAGCTATTAAAGTAGTACAATAATTTTTTCTGTAGTTTATATTTGCTTCAAAACGTGCTTTTCCGACATTTTAAAGTACATGAATACTATACTATTAAACTTGAAATTTTTGGATGCAGAAAAATGTAATATAGAAGTGATATTTAATGAAATGATTTCCATATTTGTTATTACAAGGGCTATTACCACTGCAGTCAATTCTGAACCATTTATTGAGCTCCTGTTAGTGTTGGCACGGTTACTCCGGCAAAAACTATGATAATCTGATCGGCGTTAGCTATTAAAGTAGTACAATAATTTTTTCTGTAGTTTATATTTGCTTCAAAACGTGCTTTTCCGACATTTTAAAGTACATGAATACTAAACTATTAAACTTGAAATTTTTGGATGCAGAAAAATTTAATATAGAAGTGATATTTAATGAAATGATTTCCATATTTGTTATTACAAGGGCTATTACCACTGCAGTCAATTCTAAACCATTTATTGAGCTCCTGTTAGTGTTGGCACGGTTACTCCGGCAAAAACTATGATAATCTGATCGGCGTTAGCTATTAAAGTAGTACAATAATTTTTTCTGTAGTTTATATTTGCTTCAAAACGTGCTTTTCCGACATTTCAAAGTACATGAATACTAAACTATTAAACTTGAAATTTTTGGATGCAGAAAAATTTAATATAGAAGTGAAATTTAATGAAATGATTTCCATATTTGTTATTACAAAGGCTATTACCACTGCAGTCAATTCTAAACCATTTATTGAGCTCCTGTTAGTGTTGGCACGGTTACTCCGGCAAAAACTATGATAATCTGATCAGCGTTAGCTATTAAAGTAGTACAATAATTTTTTCTGTAGTTTATATTTGCTTCAAAACGTGCTTTTCCGAAATTTTAAAGTACATGAATACTAAACTATTAAACTTGAAATTTTTGGATGCAGAAAAATTTAATATAGAAGTGATATTTAATGAAATGATTTCCATATTTATTATTACAAGGGCTATTACCACTGCAGTCATTTCTAAACCATTTATTGAGCTCCTGTTAGTGTTGGCACGGTTACTCCGGCAAAAACTATGATAATCTGATCGGCGTTAGCCATTAAAGTAGTACAATAATTTTTTCTGTAGTTTATATTTGCTTCAAAACGTGCTTTTCCGACATTTTAAAGTACATGAATACTAAACTATTAAACTTGAAATTTTTGGATGCAGAAAAATTTAATATAGAAGTGATATTTAATGAAATGATTTCCATATTTGTTATTACAAGGGCTATTACCACTGCAGTCAATTCTAAACCATTTATTGAGCCCCTGTTAGTGTTGGCACGGTTACTCCGGCAAAAACTATGTAATCTGATCGGCGTTAGCTATTAAAGTAGTACAATAATTTTTTCTGTAGTTTATATTTGCTTCAAAACGTGCTTTTCCGACATTTTAAAGTACATGAATACTAAACTATTAAACTTGAAATTTTTGGATGCAGAAAAATTTAATATAGAAGTGATATTTAATGAAATGATTTCCATATTTGTTATTACAAGGGCTATTACCACTGCAGTCAATTCTAAACCATTTATTGAGCTCCTGTTAGTGTTGGCACGGTTACTCCGGCAAAAACTATGATAATCTGATCGGCGTTAGCTATTAAAGTAGTACAATAATTTTTTCTGTAGTCTATATTTGCTTCAAAACGTGCTTTTCCGACATTTTAAAGTACATGAATACTAAACTATTAAACTTGAAATTTTTGGATGCAGAAAAATTTAATATAGAAGTGATATTTAATGAAATGATTTCCATATTTGTTATTACAAGGGCTATTACCACTGCAGTCAATTCTAAACCATTTATTGAGCTCCTGTTAGTGTTGGCACGGTTACTCCGGCAAAAACTATGATAATCTGATCGGCGTTAGCTATTAAAGTAGTACAATAATTTTTTCTGTAGTCTATATTTGCTTCAAAACGTGCTTTTCCGACATTTTAAAGTACATGAATACTAAACTATTAAACTTGAAAGTTTTGGATGCAGAAAAATTTAATATAGAAGTGATATTTAATGAAATGATTTCCATATTTGTTATTACAAGGGCTATTACCACTGCAGTCAATTCTAAACCATTTATTGAGCTCCTGTTAGTGTTGGCACGGTTACTCCGGCAAAAACTATGATAATCTGATCGGCGTTAGCTATTAAAGTAGTACAATAATTTTTTCTGTAGTCTATATTTGCTTCAAAACGTGCTTTTCCGACATTTTAAAGTACATGAATACTAAACTATTAAACTTGAAATTTTTGGATGCAGAAAAATTTAATATAGAAGTGATATTTAATGAAATGATTTCCATATTTGTTATTACAAGGGCTATTACCACTGCAGTCAATTCTAAACCATTTATTGAGCTCCTGTTAGTATTGGCACGGTTACTCCGGCAAAAACTATGATAATCTGATCGGCGTTAGCTATTAAAGTAGTACAATAATTTTTTCTGTAGTTTATATTTGCTTCAAAACGTGCTTTTCCGACATTTTAAAGTACATGAATACTAAACTATTAAACTTGAAATTTTTGGATGCAGAAAAATTTAATATAGAAGTGATATTTAATGAAATGATTTCCATATTTGTTATTACAAGGGCTATTACCACTGCAGTCAATTCTAAACCATTTATTGAGCTCCTGTTAGTGTTGGCACGGTTACTCCGGCAAAAACTATGATAATCTGATCGGCGTTAGCTATTAAAGTAGTACAATAATTTTTTCTGTAGTTTATATTTGCTTCAAAACGTGCTTTTCCGACATTTTAAAGTACATGAATACTATACTATTAAACTTGAAATTTTTGGATGCAGAAAAATGTAATATAGAAGTGATATTTAATGAAATGATTTCCATATTTGTTATTACAAGGGCTATTACCACTGCAGTCAATTCTGAACCATTTATTGAGCTCCTGTTAGTGTTGGCACGGTTACTCCGGCAAAAACTATGATAATCTGATCGGCGTTAGCTATTAAAGTAGTACAATAATTTTTTCTGTAGTTTATATTTGCTTCAAAACGTGCTTTTCCGACATTTTAAAGTACATGAATACTATACTATTAAACTTGAAATTTTTGGATGCAGAAAAATTTAATATAGAAGTGATATATAATTAAATGGTTTCCATATTTGCTATTACAAGGGCTATTACCACTGCAGTCAATTCTAAACCATTTATTGAGCTCCTGTTAGTGTTGGCACGGTTACTCCGGCAAAAACTATGATAATCTGATCGGCGTTAGCTATTAAAGTAGTACAATAATTTTTTCTGTAGTTTATATTTGCTTCAAAACGTGCTTTTCCGACATTTTAAAGTACATGAATACTATACTATTAAACTTGAAATTTTTGGATGCAGAAAAATGTAATATAGAAGTGATATTTAATGAAATGATTTCCATATTTGTTATTACAAGGGCTATTACCACTGCAGTCAATTCTGAACCATTTATTGAGCTCCTGTTAGTGTTGGCACGGTTACTCCGGCAAAAACTATGATAATCTGATCGGCGTTAGCTATTAAAGTAGTACAATAATTTTTTCTGTAGTTTATATTTGCTTCAAAACGTGCTTTTCCGACATTTTAAAGTACATGAATACTAAACTATTAAACTTGAAATTTTTGGATGCAGAAAAATTTAATATAGAAGTGATATTTAATGAAATGATTTCCATATTTGTTATTACAAGGGCTATTACCACTGCAGTCAATTCTAAACCATTTATTGAGCTCCTGTTAGTGTTGGCACGGTTACTCCGGCAAAAACTATGATAATCTGATCGGCGTTAGCTATTAAAGTAGTACAATAATTTTTTCTGTAGTTTATATTTGCTTCAAAACGTGCTTTTCCGACATTTCAAAGTACATGAATACTAAACTATTAAACTTGAAATTTTTGGATGCAGAAAAATTTAATATAGAAGTGAAATTTAATGAAATGATTTCCATATTTGTTATTACAAAGGCTATTACCACTGCAGTCAATTCTAAACCATTTATTGAGCTCCTGTTAGTGTTGGCACGGTTACTCCGGCAAAAACTATGATAATCTGATCAGCGTTAGCTATTAAAGTAGTACAATAATTTTTTCTGTAGTTTATATTTGCTTCAAAACGTGCTTTTCCGACATTTTAAAGTACATGAATACTAAACTATTAAACTTGAAATTTTTGGATGCAGAAAAATTTAATATAGAAGTGATATTTAATGAAATGATTTCCATATTTATTATTACAAGGGCTATTACCACTGCAGTCATTTCTAAACCATTTATTGAGCTCCTGTTAGTGTTGGCACGGTTACTCCGGCAAAAACTATGATAATCTGATCGGCGTTAGCCATTAAAGTAGTACAATAATTTTTTCTGTAGTTTATATTTGCTTCAAAACGTGCTTTTCCGACATTTTAAAGTACATGAATACTAAACTATTAAACTTGAAATTTTTGGATGCAGAAAAATTTAATATAGAAGTGATATTTAATGAAATGATTTCCATATTTGTTATTACAAGGGCTATTACCACTGCAGTCAATTCTAAACCATTTATTGAGCCCCTGTTAGTGTTGGCACGGTTACTCCGGCAAAAACTATGTAATCTGATCGGCGTTAGCTATTAAAGTAGTACAATAATTTTTTCTGTAGTTTATATTTGCTTCAAAACGTGCTTTTCCGACATTTTAAAGTACATGAATACTAAACTATTAAACTTGAAATTTTTGGATGCAGAAAAATTTAATATAGAAGTGATATTTAATGAAATGATTTCCATATTTGTTATTACAAGGGCTATTACCACTGCAGTCAATTCTAAACCATTTATTGAGCTCCTGTTAGTGTTGGCACGGTTACTCCGGCAAAAACTATGATAATCTGATCGGCGTTAGCTATTAAAGTAGTACAATAATTTTTTCTGTAGTCTATATTTGCTTCAAAACGTGCTTTTCCGACATTTTAAAGTACATGAATACTAAACTATTAAACTTGAAATTTTTGGATGCAGAAAAATTTAATATAGAAGTGATATTTAATGAAATGATTTCCATATTTGTTATTACAAGGGCTATTACCACTGCAGTCAATTCTAAACCATTTATTGAGCTTCTGTTAGTGTTGGCACGGTTACTCCGGCAAAAACTATGATAATCTGATCGGCGTTAGCTATTAAAGTAGTACAATAATTTTTTCTGTAGTTTATATTTGCTTCAAAACGTGCTTTTCCGACATTTTAAAGTACATGAATACTAAACTATTAAACTTGAAATTTTTGGATGCAGAAAAATTTAATATAGAAGTGATATTTAATGAAATGATTTCCATATTTGTTATTACAAGGGCTATTACCACTGCAGTCAATTCTAAACCATTTATTGAGCTCCTGTTAGTGTTGGCACGGTTACTCCGGCAAAAACTATGATAATCTGATCGGCGTTAGCTATTAAAGTAGTACAATAATTTTTTCTGTAGTCTATATTTGCTTCAAAACGTGCTTTTCCGACATTTTAAAGTACATGAATACTAAACTATTAAACTTGAAAGTTTTGGATGCAGAAAAATTTAATATAGAAGTGATATTTAATGAAATGATTTCCATATTTGTTATTACAAGGGCTATTACCACTGCAGTCAATTCTAAACCATTTATTGAGCTCCTGTTAGTGTTGGCACGGTTACTCCGGCAAAAACTATGATAATCTGATCGGCGTTAGCTATTAAAGTAGTACAATAATTTTTTCTGTAGTCTATATTTGCTTCAAAACGTGCTTTTCCGACATTTTAAAGTACATGAATACTAAACTATTAAACTTGAAATTTTTGGATGCAGAAAAATTTAATATAGAAGTGATATTTAATGAAATGATTTCCATATTTGTTATTACAAGGGCTATTACCACTGCAGTCAATTCTAAACCATTTATTGAGCTCCTGTTAGTGTTGGCACGGTTACTCCGGCAAAAACTATGATAATCTGATCGGCGTTAGCTATTAAAGTAGTACAATAATTTTTTCTGTAGTCTATATTTGCTTCAAAACGTGCTTTTCCGACATTTTAAAGTACATGAATACTAAACTATTAAACTTGAAATTTTTGGATGCAGAAAAATTTAATATAGAAGTGATATTTAATGAAATGATTTCCATATTTGTTATTACAAGGGCTATTACCACTGCAGTCAATTCTAAACCATTTATTGAGCTCCTGTTAGTATTGGCACGGTTACTCCGGCAAAAACTATGATAATCTGATCGGCGTTAGCTATTAAAGTAGTACAATAATTTTTTCTGTAGTTTATATTTGCTTCAAAACGTGCTTTTCCGACATTTTAAAGTACATGAATACTAAACTATTAAACTTGAAATTTTTGGATGCAGAAAAATTTAATATAGAAGTGATATTTAATGAAATGATTTCCATATTTGTTATTACAAGGGCTATTACCACTGCAGTCAATTCTAAACCATTTATTGAGCTCCTGTTAGTGTTGGCACGGTTACTCCGGCAAAAACTATGATAATCTGATCGGCGTTAGCTATTAAAGTAGTACAATAATTTTTTCTGTAGTCTATATTTGCTTCAAAACGTGCTTTTCCGACATTTTAAAGTACATGAATACTAAACTATTAAACTTGAAATTTTTGGATGCAGAAAAATTTAATATAGAAGTGATATTTAATGAAATGATTTCCATATTTGTTATTACAAGGGCTATTACCACTGCAGTCAATTCTAAACCATTTATTGAGCTCCTGTTAGTGTTGGCACGGTTACTCCGGCAAAAACTATGATAATCTGATCGGCGTTAGCTATTAAAGTAGTACAATAATTTTTTCTGTAGTTTATATTTGCTTCAAAACGTGCTTTTCCGACATTTTAAAGTACATGAATACTAAACTATTAAACTTGAAATTTTTGGATGCAGAAAAATTTAATATAGAAGTGATATTTAATGAAATGATTTCCATATTTGTTATTACAAGGGCTATTACCATTGCAGTCAATTCTAAACCATTTATTGAGCTCCGGTTAGTGTTGGCACGGTTACTCCGGCAAAAACTATGATAATCTGATTGGCGTTAGCTATTAAAGTAGTACAATAATTTTTTCTGTAGTCTATATTTGCTTCAAAACGTGCTTTTCCGACATTTTAAAGTACATGAATACTAAACTATTAAACTTGAAATTTTTGGATGCAGAAAAATTTAATATAGAAGTGATATTTAATGAAATGATTTCCATATTTGTTATTACAAGGGCTATTACCACTGCAGTCAATTCTAAACCATTTATTGAGCTCCGGTTAGTGTTGGCACGGTTACTCCGGCAAAAACTATGATAATCTGATCGGCGTTAGCTATTAAAGTAGTACAATAATTTTTTCTGTAGTTTATATTTGCTTCAAAACGTGCTTTTCCGACATTTTAAAGTACATGAATACTAAACTATTAAACTTGAAATTTTTGGATGCAGAAAAATTTAATATAGAAGTGATATTTAATGAAATGATTTCCATATTTGTTATTACAAGGGCTATTACCACTGCAGTCAATTCTAAACCATTTATTGAGCCCCTGTTAGTGTTAGCACGGTTACTCCGGCAAAAACTATGTTATCTGATCGGCGTTAACTATTAAAGTAGTACAATAATTTTTTCTGTAGTCTATATTTGCTTCAAAACGTGCTTTTCCGACATTTTAAAGTACATGAATACTAAACTATTAAACTTGAAATTTTTGGATGCAGAAAAATTTAATATAGAAGTGATATTTAATGAAATGATTTATATATTTGTTATTACAAGAGCTATTACCACTGCAGTCAATTCTAAACCATTTATTGAGCTCCGGTTAGTGTTGGCACGGTTACTCCGGCAAAAACTATGATAATCTGAACGGCGTTAGCTATTAAAGTAGTACAATAATTTTTTCTGTAGTTTATATTTGCTTCAAAACGTGCTTTTCCGACATTTTAAAGTACATGAATACTAAACTATTAAACTTGAAATTTTTGGATGCAGAAAAATTTAATATAGAAGTGATATTTAATGAAATGATTTCCATATTTGTTATTACAAGGGCTATTACCACTGCAGTCAATTCTAAACCATTTATTGAGCCCCTGTTAGTGTTGGCACGGTTACTCCGGCAAAAACTATGTAATCTGATCGGCGTTAGCTATTAAAGTAGTACAATAATTTTTTCTGTAGTCTATATTTGCTTCAAAACGTGCTTTTCCGACATTTTAAAGTACATGAATACTAAACTATTAAACTTGAAATTTTTGGATGCAGAAAAATTTAATATAGAAGTGATATTTAATGAAATGATTTCCATATTTGTTATTACAAGGGCTATTACCACTGCAGTCAATTCTAAACCATTTATTGAGCTCCGGTTAGTGTTGGCACGGTTACTCCGGCAAAAACTATGATAATCTGATCGGCGTTAGCTATTAAAGTAGTACAATAATTTTTTCTGTAGTTTATATTTGCTTCAAAACGTGCTTTTCCGACATTTTAAAGTACATGAATACTAAACTATTAAACTTGAAATTTTTGGATGCAGAAAAATTTAATATAGAAGTGATATTTAATGAAATGATTTCCATATTTGTTATTACAAGGGCTATTACCACTGCAGTCAATTCTAAACCATTTATTGAGCTCCGGTTAGTGTTGGCACGGTTACTCCGGCAAAAACTATGATAATCTGATCGCGTTAGCTATTAAAGTAGTACAATAATTTTTTCTGTAGTTTATATTTGCTTCAAAACGTGCTTTTCCGACATTTTAAAGTACATGAATACTAAACTATTAAACTTGAAATTTTTGGATGCAGAAAAATTTAATATAGAAGTGATATTTAATGAAATGATTTCCATATTTGTTATTACAAGGGCTATTACCACTGCAGTCAATTCTAAACCATTTATTGAGCCCCTGTTAGTGTTGGCACGGTTACTCCGGCAAAAACTATGTAATCTGATCGGCGTTAGCTATTAAAGTAGTACAATAATTTTTTCTGTAGTCTATATTTGCTTCAAAACGTGCTTTTCCGACATTTTAAAGTACATGAATACTAAACTATTAAACTTGAAATTTTTGGATGCAGAAAAATTTAATATAGAAGTGATATTTAATGAAATGATTTCCATATTTGTTATTACAAGGGCTATTACCACTGCAGTCAATTCTAAACCATTTATTGAGCTCCGGTTAGTGTTGGCACGGTTACTCCGGGAAAAACTATGATAATCTGATCGGCGTTAGCTATTAAAGTAGTACAATAATTTTTTCTGTAGTTTATATTTGCTTCAAAACGTGCTTTTCCGACATTTTAAAGTACATGAATACTAAACTATTAAACTTGAAATTTTTGGATGCAGAAAAATTTAATATAGAAGTGATATTTAATGAAATGATTTCCATATTTGTTATTACAAGGGCTATTACCACTGCAGTCAATTCTAAACCATTTATTGAGCCCCTGTTAGTGTTGGCACGGTTATCCCGGCAAAAACTATGTAATCTGATCGGCGTTAGCTATTAAAGTAGTACAATAATTTTTTCTGTAGTCTATATTTGCTTCAAAACGTGCTTTTCCGACATTTTAAAGTACATGAATACTAAACTATTAAACTTGAAATTTTTGGATGCAGAAAAATTTAATATAGAAGTGATATTTAATGAAATGATTTCCATATTTGTTATTACAAGGGCTATTACCACTGCAGTCAATTCTAAACCATTTATTGAGCCCCTGTTAGTGTTGGCACGGTTACTCCGGCAAAAACTATGTAATCTGATCGGCGTTAGCTATTAAAGTAGTACAATAATTTTTTCTGTAGTCTATATTTGCTTCAAAACGTGCTTTTCCGATATTTTAAAGTACATGAATACTAAACTATTAAACTTGAAATTTTTGGATGCAGAAAAATTTAATATAGAAGTGATATTTAATGAAATGATTTCCATATTTGTTATTACAAGGGCTATTACCACTGCAGTCAATTCTAAACCATTTATTGAGCTCCTGTTAGTGTTGGCACGGTTACTCCGGCAAAAACTATGATAATCTGATCGGCGTTAGCTATTAAAGTAGTACAATAATTTTTTCTGTAGTCTATATTTGCTTCAAAACGTGCTTTTCCGACATTTTAAAGTACATGAATACTAAACTATTAAACTTAAAATTTTTGGATGCAGAAAAATTTAATATAGAAGTGATATTTAATGAAATGATTTCCATATTTGTTATTACAAGGGCTATTACCACTGCAGTCAATTCTAAACCATTTATTGAGCCCCTGTTAGTGTTGGCACGGTTACTCCGGCAAAAACTATGTAATCTGATCGGCGTTAGCTATTAAAGTAGTACAATAATTTTTTCTGTAGTCTATATTTGCTTCAAAACGTGCTTTTCCGACATTTTAAAGTACATGAATACTAAACTATTAAACTTGAAATTTTTGGATGCAGAAAAATTTAATATAGAAGTGATATTTAATGAAATGATTTCCATATTTGTTATTACAAGGGCTATTACCACTGCAGTCAATTCTAAACCATTTATTGAGCCCCTGTTAGTGTTGGCACGGTTACTCCGGCAAAAACTATGTAATCTGATCGGCGTTAGCTATTAAAGTAGTACAATAATTTTTTCTGTAGTCTATATTTGCTTCAAAACGTGCTTTTCCGACATTTTAAAGTACATGAATACTAAACTATTAAACTTGAAATTTTTGGATGCAGAAAAATTTAATATAGAAGTGATATTTAATGAAATGATTTCCATATTTGTTATTACAAGGGCTATTACCACTGCAGTCAATTCTAAACCATTTATTGAGCCCCTGTTAGTGTTGGCACGGTTACTCTGGCAAAAACTATGTAATCTGATCGGCGTTAGCTATTAAAGTAGTACAATAATTTTTTCTGTAGTCTATATTTGCTTCAAAACGTGCTTTTCCGACATTTTAAAGTACATGAATACTAAACTATTAAACTTGAAATTTTGGATGCAGAAAAATTAATATAGAAGTGATATTTTTAATGAAATGATTTCCATATTTGTTATTACAAGGGCTATTACCACTGCAGTCAATTCTAAACCATTTATTGAGCTCCTGTTAGTGTTGGCACGGTTACTCCGGCAAAAACTATGATAATCTGATCGGCGTTAGCTATTAAAGTAGTACAATAATTTTTTCTGTAGTCTATATTTGCTTCAAAACGTGCTTTTCCGACATTTTAAAGTACATGAATACTAAACTATTAAACTTGAAATTTTTGGATGCAGAAAAATTTAATATAGAAGTGATATTTAATGAAATGATTTCCATATTTGTTATTACAAGGGCTATTACCACTGCAGTCAATTCTAAACCATTTATTGAGCTCCTGTTAGTGTTGGCACGGTTACTCCGGCAAAAACTATGATAATCTGATCGGCGTTAGCTATTAAAGTAGTACAATATTTTTTTCTGTAGTTTATATTTGCTTCAAAACGTGCTTTTCCGACATTTTAAAGTACATGAATACTAAACTATTAAACTTGAAATTTTTGGATGCAGAAAAATTTAATATAGAAGTGATATTTAATGAAATGATTTCCATATTTGTTATTACAAGGGCTATTACCACTGCAGTCAATTCTAACCATTTATTGAGCTCCCTGTTAGTGTTGGCACGGTTACTCCGGCAAAAACTATGATAATCTGATCGGCGTTAGCTATTAAAGTAGTACAATAATTTTTTCTGTAGTCTATATTTGCTTCAAAACGTGCTTTTCCGACATTTTAAAGTACATGAATACTAAACTATTAAACTTGAAATTTTTGGATGCAGAAAAATTTAATATAGAAGTGATATTTAATGAAATGATTTCCATATTTGTTATTACAAGGGCTATTACCACTGCAGTCAATTCTAAACCATTTATTGAGCTCCGGTTAGTGTTGGCACGGTTACTCCGGCAAAAACTATGATAATCTGATCGGCGTTAGCTATTAAAGTAGTACAATAATTTTTTCTGTAGTTTATATTTGCTTCAAAACGTGCTTTTCCGACATTTTAAAGTACATGAATACTAAACTATTAAACTTGAAATTTTTGGATGCAGAAAAATTTAATATAGAAGTGATATTTAATGAAATGATTTCCATATTTGTTATTACAAGGGCTATTACCACTGCAGTCAATTCTAAACCATTTATTGAGCTCCTGTTAGTGTTGGCACGGTTACTCCGGCAAAAACTATGATAATCTGATCGGCGTTAGCTATTAAAGTAGTACAATAATTTTTTCTGTAGTCTATATTTGCTTCAAAATGTGCTTTTCCGACATTTTAAAGTACATGAATACTAAACTATTAAACTTGAAATTTTTGGATGCAGAAAAATTTAATATAGAAGTGATATTTAATGAAATGATTTCCATATTTGTTATTACAAGGGCTATTACCACTGCAGTCAATTCTAAACCATTTATTGAGCTCCTGTTAGTGTTGGCACGGTTACTCCGGCAAAAACTATGATAATCTGATCGGCGTTAGCTATTAAAGTAGTACAATAATTTTTTCTGTAGTTTATATTTGCTTCAAAACGTGCTTTTCCGACATTTTAAAGTACATGAATACTAAACTATTAAACTTGAAATTTTTGGATGCAGAAAAATTTAATATAGAAGTGATATTTAATGAAATGATTTCCATATTTGTTATTACAAGGGCTATTACCACTGCAGTCAATTCTAAACCATTTATTGAGCTCCTGTTAGTGTTGGCACGGTTACTCCGGCAAAAACTATGATAATCTGATCGGCGTTAGCTATTAAAGTAGTACAATAATTTTTTCTGTAGTCTATATTTGCTTCAAAACGTGCTTTTCCGACATTTTAAAGTACATGAATACTAAACTATTAAACTTGAAATTTTTGGATGCAGAAAAATTTAATATAGAAGTGATATTTAATGAAATGATTTCCATATTTGCTATTACATGAGTTACTACCACTACAGTCAATTCTAAACCATTTATTTAGCTCCTGTTAGTGTTGGCACAGTTACTCCGGCTAAAACTATGATAATCTGATCGGCGTTAGTTATTAAAGTAGTACAATAATTTTTTCTGTAGCTATATTTGCTTCAAAACGTGCTTTTCCGACATTTTAAAGTACATGAATACTAAACTATTAAACTTGAAATTTTTGGATGCAGAAAAATTAAATATAGAAGTGATATTTAATGAAATGATTTCCATATTTGCTATTACATGAGTTACTACCGCTACAGTCAATTCTAAAACATTTATTGAGCTCCTGTTAGTGTTGGCACAGTTACTCCTGCTAAAACTATGATAATCTAATCGGCGTTAGCTATTAAAGTAGCACAATAATTTTTTCTGTAGTTTATATTTGCTGCAAAACGTGTTTTTCAGACGTTTTTACGTACCTGAAAACTAAACTATTAAACTTGAAATTTTTGGATGCAGAAAAATTTAATATAGTAGTGATTTACGTTTAAATGATTTCCATATTTGCTATTACAAGAGTTACTACCACTACAGTCAATTCTTAACAATTTATTGAGCTCCTGTTAGTGTTGGCACGGTTACTCCGGCTAAAACTATGATAATCTGATCGGCGTTAGCTATTAAAGTAGTACAATAATTTTTTCTGTAGTTTATATTTGCTGCAAAACGTGCTTTTCCGACATTTTAACGTACCTGAATACTAAACTATTAAACTTGAAATTTGTGGATGCAGACAAATTTAATATAGTAGTGATATATATACCTAGTTAAATTATTGCCATATTTGCTATTACAAGGGCTATTATCACTGCAGTCAATACTAAGCCAGTTATTAACCAGCTGTTGGTGTTGGCACGGTTATTCTGGCTAAGAGAATTATATTTTGATCGGCGTTAGCTATGAAACCAATACAATAATTTTTTCTGTAGTTTATATTTGCTGAAAAACGTGTTTTTCAGACGTTTTTACGTACCTGAAAACTAAACTATTACACTTGAAATTTTTGGAAGCAGAAAAATTTTATATAGAAGTGATATTTAATGAAATGATTTCCATATTTGTTATTACAAGGGCTATTACCACTGCAGTCAATACTAAGCCAGTTATTAAGCACCTGTTGGTGTTGGTACGGTTACTCTGGCAAAAATTATTATATTCTGATGGGCGTTAGCTATTAAAGTAGCACAATAATTTTTTCTGTAGTTTATATTTGCTGCAAAACTTGTTTTTCAGACGTTTTTACGTACCTGAAAACTAAACTATTACACTTGAAATTTTTGGATGCAGAAAAATTTAATATAGTAGTGATATACGGTTAAATGATTTCCATATTTGCTATTACAAGAGTTACTAACACTACAGTCAATTCTAAACCATTTATTGCGCTCCTGTTAGTGTTGGCACGGTTACTCCGGCTAAAACTATGATAATCTAATCGGCGTTAGCTATTAAAGTAGTAAAATAATTTTTTCTGTAGTTTATATTTGCTGCAAAACGTGCTTTTCCGACATTTTAACGTATCTGAATACTATACTATTAAACTTGAAATTTTTGAATACAGACAAATTTAATATAGTAGTGATATATATAGTTAAATTATTTCCATATTTCCTATTACAAGGGCTATTATCACTGCAGTCAATACTAAGCCAGTTATCAACCACCTGTTGGTGTTGGCACGGTTATTCTGGCTAAGAGAATTATATTTTGATCGGCGTTAGCTATTAAACCAATACAATAACGTTTCTTGTAGTTTATATTTGCTGCAAAACGTGCTTTTCAGACATTTTAACGTACATGAATACTAAACTATTAAACTTGAAATTTTTGGATGCAGAAAAATTTAATATAGATGTGATATTTAATTAAATGATTTCCATATTTGTTATTACAAGGGCTATTACCACTGCAGTCAACACTAAGCCAGTTATTAAGCACCTGTTGGTGTTGGTACGGTTACTCTGGCAAAAATTATTATATTCTGATGGGCGTTGGCTATTAAAGTAGCACAATAATTTTTTCTGTAGTTTATATTTGCTGCAAAACGTGTTTTTCAGACATTTTAACGTAATGAATACTAAACTATTAAACTTGAAATTTTTGGATGCAGAAAAATTTAATATAGAAGTGATATTTAATGAAATGATTTCCATATTTGTTATTACAAGGGCTATTACCACTGCAGTCAATACTAAGCCAGTTATTAAGCACCTGTTGGTGTTGGTACGGTTACTCTGGCAAAAATTATTATATTCTGATGGGCGTTGGCTATTAAAGTAGCACAATAATTTTTTCTGAAGTTTATATTTGCTGCAAAACGTGTTTTTCCGACATTTTAACGTACCTGAATACTAAACTATTAAACTTGAAATTTTTGGATGCAGACAAATTTAATATAGTAGTGATATATATAGTTAAATTATTGCCATATTTGCTATTACAAGGGCTATTATCACTGCAGTCAATACTAAGCCAGTTATTAACCACCTGTTGGTGTTGGCACGGTTATTCTGGCTAAGAGAAATATATTTTGATCGGCGTTAGCTATTAAACCAATACAATAACTTTTCCTGTAGTTTATATTTGCTGCAAAACGTGCTTTTCAGACATTTTAACGTAATGAATACTAAACTATTAAACTTGAAATTTTTGGATGCAGAAAAATTTAATATAGAAGTGATATTTAATGAAATGATTTCCATATTTGTTATTACAAGGGCTATTACCACTGCAGTCAATACTAAGCCAGTTATTAAGCACCTGTTGGTGTTGGTACGGTTACTCTGGCAAAAATTATTATATTCTGATGGGCGTTGGTTATTAAAGTAGCACAATAATTTTTTCTGTAGTTTATATTTGCTGCAAAACGTGTTTTTCAGACATTTTAACGTAATGAATACTAAACTATTAAACTTGAAATTTTTGGATGCAGAAAAATTTAATATAGAAGTGATATTTAATGAAATGATTTCCATATTTGTTATTACAAGGGCTATTACCACTGCAGTCAATACTAAGCCAGTTATTAAGCACCTGTTGGTGTTGGTACGGTTACTCTGGCAAAAATTATTATATTCTGATGGGCGTTGGCTATTAAAGTAGCACAATAATTTTTTCTGTAGTTTATATTTGCTGCAAAACGTGTTTTTCCGACATTTTAACGTACCTGAATACTAAACTATTAAACTTGAAATTTTTGGATGCAGACAAATTTAATATAGTAGTGATATATATAGTTAAATTATTGCCATATTTGCTATTACAAGGGCTATTATCACTGCAGTCAATACTAAGCCAGTTATTAACCACCTGTTGGTGTTGGCACGGTTATTCTGGCTAAGAGAAATATATTTTGATCGGCGTTAGCTATTAAACCAATACAATAACTTTTCCTGTAGTTTATATTTGCTGCAAAACGTGCTTTTCAGACATTTTAACGTAATGAATACTAAACTATTAAACTTGAAATTTTTGGATGCAGAAAAATTTAATATAGAAGTGATATTTAATGAAATGATTTCCATATTTGTTATTACAAGGGCTATTACCACTGCAGTCAATTCTAAACCATTTCTTGAGCTCCTGTTAGTGTTGGCACGGTTACTCCGGCAAAAACTATGATAAACTGATCGGCGTTAGCTATTAAAGTAGTACAATAATTTTTTCTGTAGTTTATATTTGCTTCAAAACGTGCTTTTCCGACATTTTAAAGTACATGAATACTAAACTATTAAACTTGAAATTTTTGGATGCAGAAAAATTTAATATAGAAGTGATATTTAATGAAATGATTTCCATATTTGTTATTACAAGGGCTATTACCACTGCAGTCAATACTAAGCCAGTTTTTAAGCACCTGTTGGTGTTGGTACGGTTACTCTGGCAAAAATTATTATATTCTGATGGGCGTTGGCTATTAAAGTAGCACAATAATTTTTTCTGTAGTTTATATTTGCTGCAAAACGTGTTTTTCCGACATTTTAACGTACCTGAATACTAAACTATTAAACTTGAAATTTTTGGATGCAGACAAATTTAATATAGTAGTGATATATATAGTTAAATTATTGCCATATTTGCTATTACAAGGGCTATGATCACTGCAGTCAATACTAAGCCAGTTATTAACCACCTGTTGGTGTTGGCACGGTTATTCTGGCTAAGAGAAATATATTTTGATCGGCGTTAGCTATTAAACCAATACAATAACTTTTCCTGTAGTTTATATTTGCTGCAAAACGTGCTTTTCAGACATTTTAACGTAATGAATACTAAACTATTAAACTTGAAATTTTTGGATGCAGAAAAATTTAATATAGAAGTGATATTTAATGAAATGATTTCCATATTTGTTATTACAAGGGCTATTACCACTGCAGTCAATTCTAAACCATTTATTGAGCTCCTGTTAGTGTTGGCACGGTTACTCCGGCAAAAACTATGATAATCTGATCGGCGTTAGCTATTAAAGTTGTACAATAATTTTTTCTGTAGTTTATATTTGCTTCAAAACGTGCTTTTCCGACATTTTAAAGTACATGAATACTAAACTATTAAACTTGAAATTTTTGGATGCAGAAAAATTTAATATAGAAGTGATATTTAATGAAATGATTTCCATATTTGTTATTACAAGGGCTATTACCACTGCAGTCAATACTAAGCCAGTTTTTAAGCACCTGTTGGTGTTGGTACGGTTACTCTGGCAAAAATTATTATATTCTGATGGGCGTTGGCTATTAAAGTAGCACAATAATTTTTTCTGTAGTTTATATTTGCCGCAAAACGTGTTTTTCCGACATTTTAACGTACCCGAATACTAAACTATTAAACTTGAAATTTTTGGATGCAGACAAATTTAATATAGTAGTGATATACCGTCTCTTCTATAAAAAAGGCCCCGCCTTCTAGCTACTTTATTATTTATTTTAGACCCAATAAACCTTATATCAAATCAAATGGCACATAAAAACCTACATTCTAACACTATCAAAAAATGTTTATCTTTAATTGTTTCAGAGTGGTGACGTCACGTGCAATTTTTTTAAATGACACGGTATATATTTTTTGACATTTTCTGGTAGAGATTTTTTTTCTCTTTTCAACAATATAAATATTTCATGCACTTCCATAAAAAAAATTTCGTGAAAAATTACAAAACTTTTTCACAGTGGGAGGCCATGATACAAAACTGTAAACAAAAGTGTAACTCAGAAAAACAAAACAAATAGTAGCCAAACGCTTTAACTGTCAGATTTCAGAATAATCTAAAGTGTTTATTGTTTTGTTTTTCTGAGTTACACTTTTGTTTATAGTTTTGTATGGTGGCCTCCCACCCATAAAAAAGTTTTTTAATTTTTCTCGAAAATTTTCTTATTAGTCCAGTCAGTAGAGGTTTTTGCCTTACAAAAAATGGAGTATAAACGATTTTTATATATGTTGTTTAGGTCGAGATCCTAATAAAAAATCCAAGTTTTCGACCTTGGAGGGGCGCCGCGCGAGCAGCCACCTTGGATTAAAGGTGCAAAAAACTGGCTTTTTCCAAATGACTCCGCAACGGTTGATCCTACGCCAAGAAAGTCGTATTCAAAGTTAAAGAAGACAAGCTTCTTGACATTTTTTGTATACAACTATTTTTTGTAAGTCTAATATGAAAGGAGTTACAGCGGCGGAAAGATGAACATTTCTCTAAAAAGTTGTGTAATTTCTCATTTTTAAAATTTTTTCTTATTATTTCTGACTATTCGTTACGTAGTTATAATAATTTGATAAACGTATAGTAAACTCATTTCCACATCACCATGAGGTAGAGTTATAGGCGCTCTTTTTATTGTGGTATCCCCAGTAGGCCCAAACCACAGATGCTCCAGTTTAGTGATGTCTCGTGTTCGCGATTATATTATTTAGTTTTTTTTTATTTTTGAAGGCCCCGGTCGGTAGATGTTGACGTCTCCATAAGATTCTTTATCCTCAATGTTATCTTCGAAGTCATTGCTTCTGAGACTTGGGACTTCCAGTGATGAAATGTCCTCATCTTCGTCCCTATTCTCGATGTGAACTTCTGGTGCATTTTCGCATGATTGGCCATTACAGAATCTACACAGAATAGAGCACTTCATCCCACTTTTCCTGCAGCCACATGCTCTGCTGTATCCTTTTTTACAATGGTATGAAATTAATTTTAATAAAGTCTCGGATGATGGATTCTCTGTCATTGTTACTGGAGTGAGTCCATTCGTGCCAACTTTTCAGCCCCAGTTTCGTGCATTTTTTTCAATTACATACCACTGTTGGACCTGGTGATACGTCCTAAATACGTGATACCGTGCAGCGTCCTTCGTTGGTGGCAAAGAAGCAAAATTAAATGTGTTTCTTGCACTTGAATTTCTTGGTAACGGACTTCTTCCAAGGTATTTTCTTCCATGTGGCCACCATACAAAGCAACGAGAAAGCGTGCTTCAGCATCTGCGATATCATCTGGTTTGGCATCGTGATGTTGGAATATGCCTATAGTGTCATTGAGTCTTGTGGTTTTCTGGACAAGCGGAAAAAAATTGTTTTTCCTTGGTTGTAGACGGACGACGTTGTGTCGCAGCCACTAAACGCATGGAGAAACAAAATGTTCTCAGCTGCTTTTTCAGAACTATTTGCAGAATACATTCTTTCAACAATTTTGCCTCTCCCAGGTTTGCGAAGGTAAATGTTGCTAATATCGTCAGCAGAACTAGAAGATCGACGTCTTCTCCAATGGCGAAAACAGCATCAAATGTTGAGCACATAGAAATCGCCGTGTTGACAATCAACAATCAGCATCTTCTTCAGACTGCTTAACTGTAATACAGTAATGTTCGAATGTTTTTACAGCATCGAAATCAGACAGACTTTATTCTTTTCGTTTGCTAGAAATCGTTCTTGGGAAACTAGAACCGCCGTTGTTCCATCGAAAATAACATTCGCAGACATCTGCTTTTTCGATCGGAGAAGTCTTTCTGCAGTCTTGGTATTTTTTTGTCACCATCAAACGGATATCCATCAAAAACAGCGACTGTGTGCAAGTATATAAGTGACTTATAGTTGGGTTTATAAATTAAGAACTATTCCATAGCTATACTACGTAGATAAAAATAATTTTTGATCATACTTTGAATTTCTCTATAGAACGTTATTCTGATGTAGAAAAATATTACCAGCAATATAGTGTAAGTTGCTCTTACAAAATGTACCAACAAAAATAAAGTTTAACGATATTTTGGTAAAATGTTCAACTTTCAGCCGCTGTAACTCGTTACATATTACACTTACAACAAAAATTAATATACAAAAAATGTCAACAATCTTGTCTCCTTTAACTTTATATAGAACTTTTTTGACGTTGGATCAACCGTTGCGGAGCTAGTTGGAAAAAACCAGTTTTTAGCACCTTTAATCCAAGATGGCGGCTCGCGCGGCGCCCCTCCAAGGTCGAAAACTTGGATTTTTCATCAGGATCCCGACCTGAACAACATATATAAAAACCGTTCATACTCCATTTTTTGTTGAGCAAAGGCAATTTTTCGTCTCTACAGACTGGACTATATGTAAGGGCATAAAATATTTATATTGTTGAAAAGAGAAAAAAAACCTCTACCAGACAGTGTCAAAAAATATATACAGTGTCATTTAAAAAAATTGCACGTGACGTCACCACTCTGAAACAATTGAAGATAAAAAAATTTTGATAGTGTTAAAATGTAGGTTTTTATGTGCCATTTGATTTGATATAAGGTTTATTGGGTCTAAAATAAATAATAAAGTAGCTAGAAGGCGGGGCCTTTTTTATAGAACAGACGGTATACCGTCTGTTCTATAAAAAAGGCCCCGCCTTCTAGCTACTTTATTATTTATTTTAGACCCAATAAACCTTATATCAAATCAAATGGCACATAAAAACCTACATTTTAACACTATCAAATTTTTTTTATCTTCAATTGTTTCAGAGTGGTGACGTCACGTGCAATTTTTTTAAATGACACTGTATATATTTTTTGACATTGTCTGGTAGAGGTTTTTTTTTCTCTTTTCAACAATATAAATATTTTATGCCCTTACATAAGAAAATTTTCGAGAAAAATTAAAAAACTTTTTTATGGGTGGGAGGCCACCATACAAAACTATAAACAAAAGTGTAACTCAGAAAAACAAAACAATAAACACTTTAGATTATTCTGAAATCTGACAGTTAAAGCGTTTGGCTACTATTTGTTTTGTTTTTCTGAGTTACACTTTTGTTTACAGTTTTGTATCATGGGCTCCCACTGTGAAAAAGTTTTGTAATTTTTCACGAAATTTTTTTTATAGAAGTGCATGAAATATTTATATTGTTGAAAAGAGAAAAAAAATCTCTACCAGAAAATGTCAAAAAATTTATACCGTGTCATTTAAAAAAATTGCACGTGACGTCACCACTCTGAAACAATTAAAGATAAACATTTTTTGATAGTGTTAGAATGTAGGTTTTTATGTGCCATTTGATTTGATATAAGGTTTATTGGGTCTAAAATAAATAATAAAGTAGCTAGAAGGCGGGGCCTTTTTTATAGAACAGACGGTATAGTTAAATTATTGCCATATTTGCTATTACAAGGGCTATTATCACTGCAGTCAATACTAAGCCAGTTATTAACCACCTGTTGGTGTTGGCACGGTTATTCTTTCTAAGAGAATTATATTTTGATCGGCGTTAGCTATTAAACCAATACAATAATTTTTCCTGTAGTTTATATTTGCTGCAAAACGTGCTTTTCAGACATTTTAACGTAATGAATACTAAACTATTAAACTTGAAATTTTTGGATGCAGAAAAATTTAATATAGAATAATATAGAATTATATTTTGATCGGGGCGTTAGCTATTAAACCAATACAATAACTTTTCCTGTAGTTTATATTTGCTGCAAAACGTGTTTTTCAGACATTTAACTATTAAACTTGAAATTTTTGGATGCAGACAAATTTAATATAGTAGTGATATATATAGTTAAATTATTGCCATATTTGCTATTACAAGGGCTATTATCACTGCAGTCAATACTAAGCCAGTTATTAACCACCTGTTGGTGTTGGCACGGTTATTCTGGCTAAGAGAAATATATTTGGATCGGCGTTAGCTATTAAACCAATACAATAACTTTTCCTGTAGTTTATATTTGCTGCAAAACGTGCTTTTCAGACATTTTAACGTAATGAATACTAAACTATTAAACTTGAAATTTTTGGATGCAGAAAAATTTAATATAGAAGTGATATTTAATGAAATGATTTCCATATTTGTTATTACAAGGGCTATTACCACTGCAGTCAATACTAAGCCAGTTATTAAGCACCTGTTGGTGTTGGTACGGTTACTCTGGCAAAAATTATTATATTCTGATCGGCGTTAGCTATTAAAGTAGCACAATAATTTTTTCTGTAGTTTATATTTGCTGCAAAACTTGTTTTTCAGACGTTTTTACGTACCTGAAAACTAAACTATTACACTTGAAATTTTTGGATGCAGAAAAATTTAATATAGTAGTGATATACGGTTAAATGATTTCCATATTTCCTATTACAAGAGTTACAACACTACAGACAATTCTAAACCATTTATTGCGCTCCTGTTAGTGTTGACACGGTTACTCCGGCTAAAACTATGATAATCTAATCGGCGTTAGCTATTAAAGTAGTACAATAATTTTTTCTGTAGTTTATATTTGCTGCAAAACGTGCTTTTCCGACCTTTTAACGTATCTGAATACTATACTATTAAACTTGAAATTTTTGAATACAGACAAATTTAATATAGTAGTGATATATATAGTTCAATTTTTGCCATATTTCCTATTACAAGGGCTATTATCACTGCAGTCAATACTAAGCCAGTTATCAACCACCTGTTGGTGTTGGCACGGTTGTTCTGGCTAAGAGAAATATATTTTGATCGGCGTTAGCTATTAAACCAATACAATAACTTTTCCTGTAGTTTATATTTGCTGCAAAACGTGCTTTTCAGACATTTTAACGTAATGAATACTAAACTATTAAACTTGAAATTTTTGGATGCAGAAAAATTTAATATAGAAGTGATATTTAATGAAATGATTTCCATATTTGTTATTACAAGGGCTATTACCACTGCAGTCAATACTAAGCCAGTTATTAAGCACCTGTTGGTGTTGGTACGGTTACTCTGGCAAAAATTATTATATTCTGATGGGCGTTGGCTATTAAAGTAGCACAATAATTTTTTCTGTAGTTTATATTTGCTGCAAAACGTGTTTTTCCGACATTTTAACGTACCTGAATACTAAACTATTAAACTTCAAATTTTTGGATGCAGACAAATTTAATATAGTAGTGATATATATAGTTAAATTATTGCCATATTTGCTATTACAAGGGCTATTATCACTGCAGTCAATACTAAGCCAGTTATTAACCACCTGTTGGTGTTGGCACGGTTATTCTGGCTAAGAGAATTATATTTTGATCGGCGTTAGCTATTAAACCAATACAATAACTTTTCCTGTAGTTTATATTTGCTGCAAAACGTGCTTTTCAGACATTTTAACGTAATGAATACTAAACTATTAAACTTGAAATTTTTGGATGCAGAAAAATTTAATATAGAAGTGATATTTAATGAAATGATTTCCATATTTGTTATTACAAGGGCTATTACCACTGCAGTCAATACTAAGCCAGTTATTAAGCACCTGTTGGTGTTGGTACGGTTACTCTGGCAAAAATTATTATATTCTGATCGGCGTTAGCTATTAAAGTAGCACAATAATTTTTTCTGTAGTTTATATTTGCTGCAAAACTTGTTTTTCAGACGTTTTTACGTACCTGAAAACTAAACTATTACACTTGAAATTTTTGGATGCAGAAAAATTTAATATAGTAGTGATATACGGTTAAATGATTTCCATATTTCCTATTACAAGAGTTACAACACTACAGACAATTCTAAACCATTTATTGCGCTCCTGTTAGTGTTGACACGGTTACTCCGGCTAAAACTATGATAATCTAATCGGCGTTAGCTATTAAAGTAGTACAATAATTTTTTCTGTAGTTTATATTTGCTGCAAAACGTGCTTTTCCGACCTTTTAACGTATCTGAATACTATACTATTAAACTTGAAATTTTTGAATACAGACAAATTTAATATAAGATAGGAATAGCCCCTTTCCATTTTTGATTTCCAGAAGTAATAGAAGGATTAGATTGATTAAACTTAGTAGTGATATATATAGTTCAATTTTTGCCATATTTCCTATTACAAGGGCTATTATCACTGCAGTCAATACTAAGCCAGTTATCAACCACCTGTTGGTGTTGGCACGGTTGTTCTGGCTAAGAGAAATATATTTTGATCGGCGTTAGCTATTAAACCAATACAATAACTTTTCCTGTAGTTTATATTTGCTGCAAAACGTGCTTTTCAGACATTTTAACGTAATGAATACTAAACTATTAAACTTGAAATTTTTGGATGCAGAAAAATTTAATATAGAAGTGATATTTAATGAAATGATTTCCATATTTGTTATTACAAGGGCTATTACCACTGCAGTCAATACTAAGCCAGTTATTAAGCACCTGTTGGTGTTGGTACGCTTACTCTGGCAAAAATTATTATATTCTGATGGGCGTTGGCTATTAAAGTAGCACAATAATTTTTTCTGTAGTTTATATTTGCTGCAAAACGTGTTTTTCCGACATTTTAACGTACCTGAATACTAAACTATTAAACTTCAAATTTTTGGATGCAGACAAATTTAATATAGTAGTGATATATATAGTTAAATTATTGCCATATTTGCTATTACAAGGGCTATTATCACTGCAGTCAATACTAAGCCAGTTATTAACCACCTGTTGGTGTTGGCACGGTTATTCTGGCTAAGAGAATTATATTTTGATCGGCGTTAGCTATTAAACCAATACAATAACTTTTCATGTAGTTTATATTTGCTGCAAAACGTGCTTTTCAGACATTTTAACGTAATGAATACTAAACTATTAAACTTGAAATTTTTGGATGCAGAAAAATTTAATATAGAAGTGATATTTAATGAAATGATTTCCATATTTGTTATTACAAGGGCTATTACCACTGCAGTCAATACTAAGCCAGTTATTAAGCACCTGTTGGTGTTGGTACGGTTACTCTGGCAAAAATTATTATATTCTGATCGGCGTTAGCTATTAAAGTAGCACAATAATTTTTTCTGTAGTTTATATTAGCTGCAAAACTTGTTTTTCAGACGTTTTTACGTACCTGAAAACTAAACTATTACACTTGAAATTTTTGGATGCAGAAAAATTTAATATAGTAGTGATATACGGTTAAATGATTTCCATATTTGCTATTACAAGAGTTACTAACACTACAGTCAATTCTAAACCATTTATTGCGCTCCTGTTAGTGTTGGCACGGTTACTCCGGCTAAAACTATGATAATCTAATCGGCGTTAGCTATTAAAGTAGTACAATAATTTTTTCTGTAGTTTATATTTGCTGCAAAACGTGCTTTTCCGACATTTTAACGTATCTGAATACTATACTATTAAAATTGAAATTTTTGAATACAGACAAATTTAATATAGTAGTGATATATATAGTTCAATTATTGCCATATTTCCTATTACAAGGGCTATTATCACTGCAGTCAATACTAAGCCAGTTATCAACCACCTGTTGGTGTTGGCACGGTTGTTCTGGCTAAGAGAAATATATTTTGATCGGCGTTAGCTATTAAACCAATACAATAACTTTTCCTGTAGTTTATATTTGCTGCAAAACGTGCTTTTCAGACATTTTAACGTAATGAATACTAAACTATTAAACTTGAAATTTTTGGATGCAGAAAAATTTAATATAGAAGTGATATTTAATGAAATGATTTCCATATTTGTTATTACAAGGGCTATTACCACTGCAGTCAATACTAAGCCTGTGATTAAGCACCTGTTGGTGTTGGTACGGTTACTCTGGCAAAAATTATTATATTCTGATGGGCATTGGCTATTAAAGTAGCACAATAATTTTTTCTGTAGTTTATATTTGCTGCAAAACGTGTTTTTCCGACATTTTAACGTACCTGAATACTAAACTATTAAACTTGAAATTTTTGGATGCAGACAAATTTAATATAGTAGTGATATATATAGTTAAATTATTGCCATATTTGCTATTACAAGGGCTATTATCACTGCAGTCAATACTAAGCCAGTTATTAACCACCTGTTGGTGTTGGCACGGTTATTATGGCTAAGAGAAATATATTTTGATCGGCGTTAGCTATTAAACCAATACAATAACTTTTCCTGTAGTTTATATTTGCTGCAAAACGTGCTTTTCAGACATTTTAACGTAATGAATACTAAACTATTAAACTTGAAATTTTTGGATGCAGAAAAATTTAATATAGAAGTGATATTTAATGAAATGATTTCCATATTTGTTATTACAAGGGCTATTACCACTGCAGTCAATACTAAGCCAGTTATTAAGCACCTGTTGGTGTTGGTACGGTTACTCTGGCAAAAATTATTATATTCTGATGGGCGTTGGCTATTAAAGTAGCACAATAATTTTTTCTGTAGTTTATATTTGCTGCAAAACGTGTTTTTCCGACATTTTAACGTACCTGAATACTAAACTATTAAACTTGAAATTTTTGGATGCAGACAAATTTAATATAGTAGTGATATATATAGTTAAATTATTGCCATATTTGCTATTACAAGGGCTATTATCACTGCAGTCAATACTAAGCCAGTTATTAACCACCTGTTGGTGTTGGCACGGTTATTCTGGCTAAGAGAATTATATTTTGATCGGCGTTAGCTATTAAACCAATACAATAACTTTTCCTGTAGTTTATATCTGCTGCAAAACGTGCTTTTCAGACATTTTAACGTAATGAATACTAAACTATTAAACTTGAAATTTTTGGATGCAGAAAAATTTAATATAGAAGTGATATTTAATGAAATGATTTCCATATTTGTTATTACAAGGGCTATTACCACTGCAGTCAATACTAAGCCAGTTATTAAGCACCTGTTGGTGTTGGTACGGTTACTCTGGCAAAAATTATTATATTCTGATCGGCGTTAGCTATTAAAGTAGCACAATAATTTTTTCTGTAGTTTATATTTGCTGCAAAACTTGTTTTTCAGACGTTTTTACGTACCTGAAAACTAAACTATTACACTTGAAATTTTTGGATGCAGAAAAATTTAATATAGTAGTGATATACGGTTAAATGATTTCCATATTTGCTATTACAAGAGTTACTAACACTACAGTCAATTCTAAACCATTTATTGCGCTCCTGTTAGTGTTGGCACGGTTACTCCGGCTAAAACTATGATAATCTAATCGGCGTTAGCTATTAAAGTAGTACAATAACTTTTCCTGTAGTTTATATTTGCTGCAAAACGTGCTTTTCAGACATTTTAACGTAATGAATACTAAACTATTAAACTTGAAATTTTTGGATGCAGAAAAATTTAATATAGAAGTGATATTTAATGAAATGATTTCCATATTTGTTATTACAAGGGCTATTACCACTGCAGTCAATACTAAGCCAGTTATTAAGCACCTGTTGGTGTTGGTACGGTTACTCTGGCAAAAATTATTATATTCTGATGGGCGTTGCCTATTAAAGTAGCACAATAATTTTTTCTGTAGTTTATATTTGCTGCAAAACGTGTTTTTCCGACATTTTAACGTACCTGAATACTAAACTATTAAACTTGAAATTTTTGGATGCAGACAAATTTAATATAGTAGTGATATATATAGTTAAATTATTGCCATATTTGCTATTACAAGGGCTATTATCACTGCAGTCAATACTAAGCCAGTTATTAACCACCTGTTGGTGTTGGCACGGTTATTCTGGCTAAGAGAATTATATTTTGATCGGCGTTAGCTATTAAACCAATACAATAACTTTTCCTGTAGTTTATATCTGCTGCAAAACGTGCTTTTCAGACATTTTAACGTAATGAATACTAAACTATTAAACTTGAAATTTTTGGATGCAGAAAAATTTAATATAGAAGTGATATTTAATGAAATGATTTCCATATTTGTTATTACAAGGGCTATTACCACTGCAGTCAATACTTAGCCAGTTATTAAGCACCTGTTGGTGTTGGTACGGTTACTCTGGCAAAAATTATTATATTCTGATCGGCGTTAGCTATTAAAGTAGCACAATAATTTTTTCTGTAGTTTATATTTGCTGCAAAACTTGTTTTTCAGACGTTTTTACGTACCTGAAAACTAAACTATTACACTTAAAATTTTTGGATGCAGAAAAATTTAATATAGTAGTGATATACGGTTAAATGATTTCCATATTTGCTATTACAAGAGTTACTAACACTACAGTCAATTCTAAACCATTTATTGCGCTCCTGTTAGTGTTGGCACGGTTACTCCGGCTAAAACTATGATAATCTAATCGGCGTTAGCTATTAAAGTAGTACAATAATTTTTTCTGTAGTTTATATTTGCTGTAAAACGTGCTTTTCCGACATTTTAACGTATCTGAATACTATACTATTAAACTTGAAATTTTTGAATACAGACAAATTTAATATAGTAGTGATATATATAGTTCAATTATTGCCATATTTTCTATTGCAAGGGCTATTATCACTGCGGTCAATACTAAGCCAGTTATTAACCACCTGTTGGTGTTGGCACGGTTATTCTGGCTAAGAGAATTATATTTTGATCGGCGTTAGCTATTAAACCAATACAATAACTTTTCCTGTAGTTTATATTTGCTGCAAAACGTGCTTTTCAGACATTTTAACGTAATGAATACTAAACTATTAAACTTGAAATTTTTGGATGCAGAAAAATTTAATATAGAAATGATATTTAATGAAATGATTTCCATATTTGTTATTAAAAGGATTATTACCACTGCAGTCAATACTAAGCCAGTTATTAAGCACCTGTTGGTGTTGGTACGGTTACTCTGGCAAAAATTATTATATTCTGATCGGCGTTAGCTATTAAAGTAGCACAATAATTTTTTCTGTAGTTTATATTTGCTGCAAAACTTGTTTTTCAGACGTTTTTACGTACCTGAAAACTAAACTATTACACTTGAAATTTTTGGATGCAGAAAAATTTAATATAGTAGTGATATACGGTTAAATGATTTCCATATTTGCTATTACAAGAGTTACTAACACTACAGTCAATTCTAAACCATTTATTGCGCTCCTGTTAGTGTTGGCACGGTTACTCCGGCTAAAACTATGATAATCTAATCGGCGTTAGCTATTAAAGTAGTACAATAACTTTTCCTGTAGTTTATATTTGCTGCAAAACGTGCTTTTCAGACATTTTAACGTAATGAATACTAAACTATTAAACTTGAAATTTTTGGATGCAGAAAAATTTAATATAGAAGTGATATTTAATGAAATGATTTCCATATTTGTTATTACAAGGGCTATTACCACTGCAGTCAATACTAAGCCAGTTATTAAGCACCTGTTGGTGTTGGTACGGTTACTCTGGCAAAAATTATTATATTCTGATGGGCGTTGGCTATTAAAGTAGCACAATAATTTTTTCTGTAGTTTATATTTGCTGCAAAACGTGTTTTTCCGACATTTTAACGTACCTGAATACTAAACTATTAAACTTGAAATTTTTGGATGCAGACAAATTTAATATAGTAGTGATATATATAGTTAAATTATTGCCATATTTGCTATTACAAGGGCTATTATCACTGCAGTCAATACTAAGCCAGTTATTAACCACCTGTTGGTGTTGGCACGGTTATTCTGGCTAAGAGAATTATATTTTGATCGGCGTTAGCTATTAAACCAATACAATAACTTTTCCTGTAGTTTATATTTGCTGCAAAACGTGCTTTTCAGACATTTTAACGTAATGAATACTAAACTATTAAACTTGAAATTTTTGGATGCAGAAAAATTTAATATAGAAATGATATTTAATGAAATGATTTCCATATTTGTTATTAATAGGATTATTACCACTGCAGTCAATACTAAGCCAGTTATTAAGCACCTGTTGGTGTTGGTACGGTTACTCTTGCAAAAATTATTATATTCTGATGGGCGTTGGCTATTAAAGTAGCACAATAATTTTTTCTGTAGCTTATATTTGCTGCAAAACGTGTTTTTCCGACATTTTAACGTACCTGAATACTAAACTATTAAACTTGATATTTTTGGATGCAGACAAATTTAATATAGTAGTGATATATATAGTTAAATTATTGCCATATTTGCTATTACAAGGGCTATTATCACTGCAGTCAATACTAAGCCAGTTATTAACCACCTGTTGGTGTTGGCACGGTTATTCTGGCTAAGAGAAATATATTTTGATCGGCGTTAGCTATTAAACCAATACAATAACTTTTCCTGTAGTTTATATTTGCTGCAAAACGTGCTTTTCAGACATTTTAACGTAATGAATACTAAACTATTAAACTTGAAATTTTTGGATGCAGAAAAATTTTATATAGAAGTGATATTTAATGAAATGATTTCCATATTTGTTATTACAAGGGCTATTACCACTGCAGTCAATACTAAGCCAGTTATTAAGCACCTGTTGGTGTTGGTACGGTTACTCTGGCAAAAATTATTATATTCTGATGGGCGTTGGCTATTAAAGTAGCACAATAATTTTTTCTGTAGTTTATATTTGCTGCAAAACGTGTTTTTCCGACATTTTAACGTACCTGAATACTAAACTATTAAACTTCAAATTTTTGGATGCAGACAAATTTAATATAGTAGTGATATATATAGTTAAATTATTGCCATATTTGCTATTACAAGGGCTATTATCACTGCCGTCAATACTAAGCCAGTTATTAACCACCTGTTGGTGTTGGCACGGTTATTCTGGATAAGAGAAATATATTTTGATCGGCGTTAGCTATTAAACCAATACAATAACTTTTCCTGTAGTTTATATTTGCTGCAAAACGTGCTTTTCAGACATTTTAACGTAATGAATACTAAACTATTAAACTTGAAATTTTTGGATGCAGAAAAATGTAATATAGAAGTGATATTTAATGAAATGATTTCCATATTTGTTATTACAAGGGCTATTACCACTGCAGTCAATACTAAGCCAGTTATTAAGCACCTGTTGGTGTTGGTACGGTTACTCTGGCAAAAATTATTATATTCTGATCGGCGTTAGCTATTAAAGTAGCACAATAATTTTTTCTGTAGTTTATATTTGCTGCAAAACTTGTTTTTCAGACGTTTTTACGTACCTGAAAACTAAACTATTACACTTAAAATTTTTGGATGCAGAAAAATTTAATATAGTAGTGATATACGGTTAAATGATTTCCATATTTGCTATTACAAGAGTTACTAACACTACAGTCAATTCTAAACCATTTATTAGGCTCCTGTTAGTGTTGGCACGGTTACTCCGGCTAAAAATATGATAATCTAATCGGCGTTAGCTATTAAAGTAGTACAATAATTTTTTCTGTAGTTTATATTTGCTGCAAAACGTGCTTTTCCGACATTTTGACGTACCTGAATACTAAACTATTAAACTTGAAATTTTTGGATGAAGACAAATTTAATATAGTAGTGATATATATAGTTAAATTATTGCCATATTTGCTATAACAAGGGCTATTATCACTGCAGTCAATACTAAGCCAGTTATTAACTACCTGTTGGTGTTGGCACGGCTATTCTGGCTAAGAGAATTACATTTTGATCGGCGTTAGCTATTAAACCAATACAATAACTTTTCCTGTAGTTTATATTTGCTGCAAAACGTGCTTTTCAGACATTTTAACGTACATGAATACTAAACTATTAAACTTGAAATTTTTGGATGCAGAGAAATTTAATATAGATGTGATATTTAATGAAATGATTTCCATATTTGTTATTACAAGGGCTATTACCACTGCAGTCAATACTAAGCCAGTGATTAAGCACCTGTTGGTGTTGGTACGGTTACTCTGGCAAAAATTATTATATTCTGATGGGCGTTAGCTATTAAAGTAGCACAATAATTTTTTCTGTAGTTTATATTTGCTGCAAAACGTGTTTTTCAGACGTTTTTACGTACCTGAAAACTAAACTATTAAACTTGAAATTTTTAATGTAGAAAAATTTAATATAGTAGTGATATACGATTTCCATATTTGCTATTACAAGAGTTACTACCACTACAGTCAATTCTAAACCATTTATTGAGCTCCTGTTAGTGTTGGCACGGTTACTCCGGCTAAAACTATGATAATCTGATCGGCGTTAGCTATTAAAGTAGTACAATAATTTTATCTGTAGTTTATATTTCCTGCAAAACGTGCTTTTCAGACATTTTAACGTACATGAATACTAAACTATTAAACTTGATATTTTTGGATGCAGACAAATTTAATATAGTAGTGATATATATAGTTAAATTATTGCCATATTTGCTATTACAAGGGCTATTATCACTGCAGTCAATACTAAGCCAGTTATTAACCACCTGTTGGTGTTGGCACGGTTATTCTGGCTAAGAGAAATATATTTTGATCGGCGTTAGCTATTAAACCAATACAATAACTTTTCCTGTAGTTTATATTTGCTGCAAAACGTGCTTTTCAGACATTTTAACGTAATGAATACTAAACTATTAAACTTAAAATTTTTGGATGCAGAAAAATTTAATATAGAAGTGATATTTAATGAAATGATTTCCATATTTGTTATTACAAGGGCTATTACCACTGCAGTCAATACTAAGCCAGTTATTAAGCACCTGTTGGTGTTGGTACGGTTACTCTGGCAAAAATTATTATATTCTGATGGGCGTTGGCTATTAAAGTAGCACAATAATTTTTTCTGTAGTTTATATTTGCTGCAAAACGTGTTTTTCCGACATTTTAACGTACCTGAATACTAAACTATTAAACTTGAAATTTTTGGATGCAGACAAATTTAATATAGTAGTGATATATATAGTTAAATTATTGCCATATTTGCTATTACAAGGGCTATTATCACTGCAGTCAATACTGAGCCAGTTATTAACCACCTGTTGGTGTTGGCACGGTTATTCTGGCTAAGAGAAATATATTTTGATCGGCGTTAGCTATTAAACCAATACAATAACTTTTCCTGTAGTTTATATTTGCTGCAAAACGTGCTTTTCAGACATTTTAACGTACATGAATACTAAACTATTAAACTTGATATTTTTGGATGCAGACAAATTTAATATAGTAGTGATATATATAGTTAAATTATTGCCATATTTGCTATTACAAGGGCTATTATCACTGCAGTCAATACTGAGCCAGTTATTAACCACCTGTTGGTGTTGGCACGGTTATTCTGGCTAAGAGAAATATATTTTGATCGGCGTTAGCTATTAAACCAATACAATAACTTTTCCTGTAGTTTATATTTGCTGCAAAACGTGTTTTTCCGACATTTTAACGTACCTGAATACTAAACTATTAAACTTGAAATTTTTGGATGCAGACAAATTTAATATAGTAGTGATATATATAGTTAAATTATTGCCATATTTGCTATTACAAGGGCTATTATCACTGCAGTCAATACTGAGCCAGTTATTAACCACCTGTTGGTGTTGGCACGGTTATTCTGGCTAAGAGAAATATATTTTGATCGGCGTTAGCTATTAAACCAATACAATAACTTTTCCTGTAGTTTATATTTGCTGCAAAACGTGTTTTTCCGACATTTTAACGTACCTGAATACTAAACTATTAAACTTGAAATTTTTGGATGCAGACAAATTTAATATAGTAGTGATATATATAGTTAAATTATTGCCATATTTGCTATTACAAGGGCTATTATCACTGCAGTCAATACTGAGCCAGTTATTAACCACCTGTTGGTGTTGGCACGGTTATTCTGGCTAAGAGAAATATATTTTGATCGGCGTTAGCTATTAAACCAATACAATAACTTTTCCTGTAGCTTATATTTGCTGCAAAACGTGTTTTTCCGACATTTTAACGTACCTGAATACTAAACTATTAAACTTGAAATTTTTGGATGCAGACAAATTTAATATAGTAGTGATATATATAGTTAAATTATTGCCATATTTGCTATTACAAGGGCTATTATCACTGCAGTCAATACTGAGCCAGTTATTAACCACCTGTTGGTGTTGGCACGGTTATTCTGGCTAAGAGAAATATATTTTGATCGGCGTTAGCTATTAAACCAATACAATAACTTTTCCTGTAGTTTATATTTGCTGCAAAACGTGTTTTTCCGACATTTTAACGTACCTGAATACTAAACTATTAAACTTGAAATTTTTGGATGCAGACAAATTTAATATAGTAGTGATATATATAGTTAAATTATTGCCATATTTGCTATTACAAGGGCTATTATCACTGCAGTCAATACTGAGCCAGTTATTAACCACCTGTTGGTGTTGGCACGGTTATTCTGGCTAAGAGAAATATATTTTGATCGGCGTTAGCTATTAAACCAATACAATAACTTTTCCTGTAGTTTATATTTGCTGCAAAACGTGTTTTTCCGACATTTTAACGTACCTGAATACTAAACTATTAAACTTGAAATTTTTGGATGCAGACAAATTTAATATAGTAGTGATATATATAGTTAAATTATTGCCATATTTGCTATTACAAGGGCTATTATCACTGCAGTCAATACTGAGCCAGTTATTAACCACCTGTTGGTGTTGGCACGGTTATTCTGGCTAAGAGAAATATATTTTGATCGGCGTTAGCTATTAAACCAATACAATAACTTTTCCTGTAGTTTATATTTGCTGCAAAACGTGCTTTTCAGACATTTTAACGTAATGAATACTAAACTATTAAACTTAAAATTTTTGGATGCAGAAAAATTTAATATAGAAGTGATATTTAATGAAATTATTTCCATATTTGTTATTACAAGGGCTATTACCACTGCAGTCAATACTAAGCCAGTTATTAAGCACCTGTTGGTGTTGGTACGGTTACTCTGGCAAAAATTATTATATTCTGATGGGCGTTGGCTATTAAAGTAGCACAATAATTTTTTCTGTAGTTTATATTTGCTGCAAAACGTGTTTTTCCGACATTTTAACGTACCTGAATACTAAACTATTAAACTTGAAATTTTTGGATGCAGACAAATTTAATATAGTAGTGATATATATAGTTAAATTATTGCCATATTTGCTATTACAAGGGCTATTATCACTGCAGTCAATACTAAGCCAGTTATTAACCACCTGTTGGTGTTGGCACGGTTATTCTGGCTAAGAGAAATATATTTTGATCGGCGTTAGCTATTAAACCAATACAATAACTTTTCCTGTAGTTTATATTTGCTGCAAAACGTGCTTTTTAGACATTTTAACGTAATGAATACTAAATATTAAACTTGAAATTTTTGGATGCAGAAAAATTTTATATAGAAGTGATATTTAATGAAATGATTTCCATATTTGTTATTACAAGGGCTATTACCACTGCAGTCAATACTAAGCCAGTTATTAAGCACCTGTTGGTGTTGGTACGGTTACTCTGGCAAAAATTATTATATTCTGATCGGCGTTAGCTATTAAAGTAGCACAATAATTTTTTCTGTAGTTTATATTTGCTGCAAAACTTGTTTTTCAGACGTTTTTACGTACCTGAAAACTAAACTATTACACTTGAAATTTTTGGATGCAGAAAAATTTAATATAGTAGTGATATACGGTTAAATGATTTCCATATTTGCTATTACAAGAGTTACTAACACTACAGTCAATTCTAAACCATTTATTGCGCTCCTGTTAGTGTTGGCACGGTTACTCCGGCTAAAACTATGATAATCTAATCGGCGTTAGCTATTAAAGTAGTACAATAATTTTTCTGTAGTTTATATTTGCTGCAAAACGTGCTTTTCCGACATTTTAACGTATCTGAATACTATACTATTAAACTTGAAATTTTTGAATACAGACAAATTTAATATAGTAGTGATATATATAGTTCAATTATTGCCATATTTCCTATTACAAGGGCTATTATCACTGCAGTCAATACTAAGCCAGTTATCAACCACCTGTTGGTGTTGGCACGGTTGTTCTGGCTAAGAGAAATATATTTTGATCGGCGTTAGCTATTAAACCAATACAATAACTTTTCCTGTAGTTTATATTTGCTGCAAAACGTGCTTTTCAGACATTTTAACGTAATGAATACTAAACTATTAAACTTGAAATTTTTGGATGCAGAAAAATTTAATATAGAAGTGATATTTAATGAAATGATTTCCATATTTGTTATTACAAGGGCTATTACCACTGCAGTCAATACTAAGCCAGTTATTAAGCACCTGTTGGTGTTGGTACGGTTACTCTGGCAAAAATTATTATATTCTGATGGGCGTTAGCTATTAAAGTAGCACAATAATTTTTTCTGTAGTTTATATTTGCTGCAGAACGTGTTTTTCCGACATTTTAACGTACCTGAATATTAAACTATTAAACTTGAAATTTTTGGATGCAGACAAATTTAATATAGTAGTGATATATATAGTTAAATTATTGCCATATTTGCTATTACAAGGGCTATTATCACTGCAGTCAATACTAAGCCAGTTATTAAGCTCCTGTTGGTGTTGGTACGGTTACTCTGGCAAAAATTATTATATTCTGATGGGCGTTAGCTATTAAAGTAGCACAATAATTTTTTCTGTAGTTTATATTTGCTGCAAAACGTGTTTTTCAGACGTTTTTACGTACCTGAAAACTAAACTATTAAACTTGAAATTTTTGGATGCAGAAACATTTAATATAGTAGTGATATACGCTTAAATGATTTCCATATTTGCTATTACAAGGGCTATTATCACTGCAGTCAATTCTAAACCATTTATTGAGCTCCTGTTAGTGTGGGCACGGTTACTCCGGCTAAAACTATGATAATCTGATCGGCATTAGTTATTAAAGTAGTACAATAATTTTTTCTGTAGTTTATATTTGCTGCAAAACGTGCTTTTCCGACATTTTAACGTACCTGAATACTAAACTATTAAACTTGAAATTTTTGGATGCAGACAAATTTAATATAGTAGTGATATATATAGTTAAATTATTGCCATATTTGCTATTACAAGGGCTATTATCACTGCAGTCAATACTAAGCCAGTTATTAACCACCTGTTGGTGTTGGCACGGTTATTCTGGCTAAGAAAACTATATTTTGATCGGCGTTAGCTATGAAACCAATACAATAACTTTTCCTGTAGTTTATATTTGCTTCAAAACGTGCTTTTCAGACATTTTAACGTACATGAATACTAAACTATTAAACTTGAAATTTTTGGATGCAGAAAAATTTAATATAGATGTGATATTTAATGAAATGATTTCCATATTTGTTATTACAGGGGCTATTACCACTGCAGTCAATACTAAGCCAGTTATTAACCACCTGTTGGTGTTGGCACGGTTATTCTGGCTAAGAGAAATATATTTTGATCGGCGTTAGCTATGAAACCCAATACAATAACTTTTCCTGTAGTTTATATTTGCTTCAAAACGTGCTTTTCAGACATTTTAACGTACATAAATAGTAAACTATTAAACTTGAAATTTTTGGATGCAGAAAAATTTAATATAGATGTGATATTTAATGAAATGATTTCCATATTTGTTATTACAGGGGCTATTACCACTGCAGTCAATACTAAGCCAGTTATCAACCACCTGTTGGTGTTGGCACGGTTGTTCTGGCTAAGAGAAATATATTTTGATCGGCGTTAGCTATTAAACCAATACAATAACTTTTCCTGTAGTTTATATTTGCTGCAAAACGTGCTTTTCAGACATTTTAACGTAATGAATACTAAACTATTAAACTTGAAATTTTTGGATGCAGAAAAATTTAATATAGAAGTGATATTTAATGAAATGATTTCCATATTTGTTATTACAATGGCTATTACCACTGCAGTCAATACTAAGCCAGTTATTAAGCACCTGTTGGTGTTGGTACGGTTACTCTGGCAAAAATTATTATATTCTGATGGGCGTTAGCTATTAAAGTAGCACAATAATTTTTTCTGTAGTTTATATTTGCTCCAGAACGTGTTTTTCCGACATTTTAACGTACCTGAATATTAAACTATTAAACTTGAAATTTTTGGATGCAGACAAATTTAATATAGTAGTGATATATATAGTTAAATTATTGCCATATTTGCTATTACAAGGGCTATTATCACTGCAGTCAATACTAAGCCAGTTATCAACCACCTGTTGGTGTTGGCACGGTTGTTCTGGCTAAGAGAAATATATTATGATCGGCGTTAGCTATTAAACCAATACAATAACTTTTCCTGTAGTTTATATTTGCTGCAAAACGTGCTTTTCAGACATTTTAACGTAATGAATACTAAACTATTAAACTTGAAATTTTTGGATGCAGAAAAATTTAATATAGAAGTGATATTTAATGAAATGATTTCCATATTTGTTATTACAAGGGCTATTACCACTGCAGTCAATACTAAGCCAGTTATTAAGCACCTGTTGGTGTTGGTACGGTTACTCTGGCAAAAATTATTATATTCTGATGGGCGTTAGCTATTAAAGTAGCACAATAATTTTTTCTGTAGTTTATATTTGCTGCAGAACGTGTTTTTCCGACATTTTAACGTACCTGAATATTAAACTATTAAACTTGAAATTTTTGGATGCAGACAAATTTAATATAGTAGTGATATATATAGTTAAATTATTGCCATATTTGCTATTACAAGGGCTATTATCACTGCAGTCAATACTAAGCCAGTTATTAAGCTCCTGTTGGTGTTGGTACGGTTACTCTGGCAAAATTTATTATATTCTGATGGGCGTTAGCTATTAAAGTAGCACAATAATTTTTTCTGTAGTTTATATTTGCTGCAAAACGTGTTTTTCAAACGTTTTTACGTACCTGAAAACTAAACTATTAAACTTGAAATTTTTGGATGCAGAAACATTTAATATAGTAGTGATATACGCTTAAATGATTTCCATATTTGCTATTACAAGGGCTATTATCACTGCAATCAATTCTAAACCATTTATTGAGCTCCTGTTAGTGTTGGCACGGTTACTCCGGCTAAAACAATGATAATCTGATCGGCGTTAGTTATTAAAGTAGTACAATAATTTTTTCTGTAGTTTATATTTGCTGCAAAACGTGCTTTTCCGACATTTTAACGTACCTGAATACTAAACTATTAAACTTGAAATTTTTGGATGCAGACAAATTTAATATAGTAGTGATATATATAGTTAAATTATTGCCATATTTGCTATTACAAGGGCTATTATCACTGCAGTCAATACTAAGCCAGTTATTAACCACCTGTTGGTGTTGGCACGGTTATTCTGGCTAAGAGAAATATATTTTGATCGGCGTTAGCTATGAAACCAATACAATAACTTTTCCTGTAGTTTATATTTGCTTCAAAACGTGCTTTTCAGACATTTTAACGTAATGAATACTAAACTATTAAACTTGAAATTTTTGGATGCAGAAAAATTTAATATAGATGTGATATTTAATTAAATGATTTCCATATTTGTTATTACAGGGGCTATTACCACTGCAGTCAATACTAAGCCAGTTATTAGGCACCTGTTGGTGTTGGTACGGTAACTCTGGCAAAAATTATTATATTCTGATGGGCGTTAGCTATTAAAGTAGCACAATAATTTTTTCTGTAATTTATATTTGCTGCAAAACGTGCTTTTCAGACGTTTTTACGTTCCTGAAAACTAAACTATTACACTTGAAATTTTTGGATGCAGAAAAATATAATATAGAAGTGATATTTAATGAAATGATTTCCATATTTGTTATTACAAAGGTTTTTACTACTATAGTCAATACTAAGCCAGTTATTAAGCACCTGTTGGTGTTGGTACGGTTACTCTGGCAAAAATTATTATATTCTGATCGGCGTTAGCTATTAAAGTAGCACAATAATTTTTTCTGTAGTTTATATTTGCTGAAAAACGTGTTTTTCAGACGTTTTTACGTACCTGAAAACTAAACTATTAAACTTGAAATTTTTGGATGCAGAAAAATTTAATATAGTAGTGATATACGGTTAAATGATTTCCATATTTGCTATTACAAGAGTTACTACCACTACAGACAATTCTAAACCATTTATTGAGCTCCTGTTAGTGTTGGCACGGTTACTCCGGCTAAAACTATGATAATCTGATCGGCGTTAGCTATTAAAGTAGTACAATAATTTTTTCTGTAGTTTATATTTGCTGCAAAACGTGCTTTTCCGACATTTTGACGTACATGAATACTAAACTATTAAACTTGAAATTTTTGGATAAAGACAAATTTAATATAGTAGTGATATATATAGTTAAATTATTGCCATATTTGCTATTACAAGGGCTATTATCACTGCAGTCAATACTAAGCCAGTTATTAACTACCTGTTGGTGTTGGCACGGCTATTCTGGCTAAGAGAATTATATTTTGATCGGCGTTAGCTATTAAACCAATACAATAACTTTTCCTGTAGTTTATATTTGCTGCAAAACGTGCTTTTCAGACATTTTAACGTACATGAATACTAAACTATTAAACTTGAAATTTTTGGATGCAGAAAAATTTAATATAGATGTGATATTTAATGAAATGATTTCCATATTTGTTATTACAAGGGCTATTACCGCTGCAGTCAATACTAAGCCAGTTATTAAGCACCTGTTGGTGTTGGTACGGTTACTCTGGCATAAATTATTATATTCTGATCGGCGTTAGTTATTAAAGTAGCACAATAATTTTTTCTGTAGTTTATATTTGCTGCAAAACGTGTTTTTCAGACGTTTTTACGTACCTGAAAACTAAACTATTAAACTTGAAATTTTTGGATGCAGAAAAATTTAATATAGTAGTGATATACGATTTCCATATTTGCTATTACAAGAGTTACTACCACTACAGTCAATTCTAAACCATTTATTGAGCTCCTGTTGGTGTTGGCACGGTTACTCCGGCTAAAACTATGTTAATCTGATCGGCGTTAGCTATTAAAGTAGTACAATAATTTTTTCTGTACCTGAAAACTAAACTATTAAACTTGAAATTTTTGGATGCAGAAAAATTTAATATAGTAGTGATATACGATTTCCATATTTGCTATTACAAGAGTTACTACCACTACAGTCAATTCTAAACCATTTATTGAGCTCCTGTTAGTGTTGGCACGGTTACTCCGGCTAAAACTATGATAATCTGATCGGCGTTAGCTATTAAAGTAGTACAATAATTTTTTCTGTACCTGAAAACTAAACTATTAAACTTGAAATTTTTGGATGCAGACAAATTTAATATAGTAGTGATATATATAGTTAAATTATTGCCATATTTCCTATTACAAGGGCTATTATCACTGCAGTCAATACTAAGCCAGTTATCAACCACCTGTTGGTGTTGGCACGGTTGTTCTGGCTAAGAGAAATATATTTTGATCGGCGTTAGCTATTAAACCAATACAATAACTTTTCCTGTAGTTTATATTTGCTGCAAAACGTGCTTTTCAGACATTTTAACGTAATGAATACTAAACTATTAAACTTGAAATTTTTGGATGCAGAAAAATTTAATATAGAAGTGATATTTAATGAAATGATTTCCATATTTGTTATTACAAGGGCTATTACCACTGCAGTCAATACTAAGCCAGTTATTAAGCACCTGTTGGTGTTAGTACGGTTACTCTGGCAAAAATTATTATATTCTGATCGGCGTTAGCTATTAAAGTAGCACAATAATTTTTTCTGTAGTTTATATTTGCTGCAAAACGTGTTTTTCAGACGTTTTTACGTACCTGAAAACTAAACTATTAAACTTGAAATTTTTGGATGCAGAAAAATTTAATATACAGGTGATATTTAATGAAATGATTTCCATATTTGTTATTACAAGAGTTACTACCACTACAGTCAATTCTAAACCATTTATTGAGCTCCTGTTAGTGTTGGCACGGTTACTTCGGCTAAAACTATGTTAATCTGATCGGCGTTAGCTATTAAAGTAGTACAATAATTTTATCTGTAGTTTATATTTCCTGCAAAACGTGCTTTTCCGACATTTTAACGTACCTGAATACTAAACTATTAAACTTGAAATTTTGGATGCAGACAAATTTAATATAGTAGTGATATATATAGTTAAATTATTGCCATATTTCCTATTACAAGGGCTATTATCACTGCAGTCAATACTAAGCCAGTTATCAACCACCTGTTGGTGTTGGCACGGTTGTTCTGGCTAAGAGAAATATATTTTGATCGGCGTTAGCTATTAAACCAATACAATAACTTTTCCTGTAGTTTATATTTGCTGCAAAACGTGCTTTTCAGACATTTTAACGTAATGAATACTAAACTATTAAACTTGAAATTTTTGGATGCAGAAAAATTTAATATAGAAGTGATATTTAATGAAATGATTTCCATATTTGTTATTACAAGGGCTATTACCACTGCAGTCAACACTAGCCAGTTATTAAGCACCTGTTGGTGTTAGTACGGTTACTCTGGCAAAAATTATTATATTCTGATCGGCGTTAGCTATTAAAGTAGCACAATAATTTTTTCTGTAGTTTATATTTGCTGCAAAACGTGTTTTTCAGACGTTTTTACGTACCTGAAAACTAAACTATTAAACTTGAAATTTTTGGATGCAGAAAAATTTAATATAGAAGTGATATTTAATGAAATGATTTCCATATTTGTTATTACAAGAGTTACTACCACTACAGTCAATTCTAAACCATTTATTGAGCTCCTGTTAGTGTTGGCACGGTTACTCCGGCTAAAACTATGATAATCTGATCGGCGTTAGCTATTAAAGTAGTACAATAATTTTTTCTGTAGTTTATATTTGCTGCAAACGTGCTTTTCGACATTTTACGTACCTGAATACTAAACTATTAAACTTGAAATTTTTGGATGCAGACAAATTTAATATAGTAGTGATATATATAGTTAAATTATTGCCATATTTGCTATTCCAAGGGCTATTATCACTGCAGTCAATACTAAGCCAGTTATTAACCACCTGCTGGTGTTGGCACGGTTAATCTGGCTAAGAGAATTATATTTTGATCGGCGTTAGCTATTAAACCAATACAATAACTTTTCCTGTAGTTTATATTTGCTGCAAAACGTGCTTTTCAGACATTTTAACGTACATGAATACTAAACTATTAAACTTGAAATTTTTGGATGCAGAAAAATTTAATATAGATGTGATATTTAATGAAATGATTTCCATATTTGTTATTACAAGGGCTATTACCACTGCAGTCAATACTAAGCCAGTTATTAAGCACCTGTTGGTGTTGGTACGGTTACTCTGGCAAAAATTATTATATTCTGATGGGCGTTAGCTATTAAAGTAGCACAATAATTTTTTCTGTAGTTTATATTTGCTGCAAAACGTGCTTTTCCGACATTTTAACGTACCTGAATACTAAACTATTAAACTTGAAATTTTTGGATGCAGACAAATTTAATATAGTAGTGATATATATAGTTAAATTATTGCCATATTTGCTATTCCAAGGGCTATTATCACTGCAGTCAATACTAAGCCAGTTATTAACCACCTGCTGGTGTTGGCACGGTTAATCTGGCTAAGAGAATTATATTTTGATCGGCGTTAGCTATTAAACCAATACAATAACTTTTCCGGTAGTTTATATTTGCTGCAAAACGTGCTTTTCAGACATTTTAACGTACATGAATACTAACTATTAAACTTGAAATTTTTGGATGCAGAAAAATTTAATATAGATGTGATATTTAATGAAATGATTTCCATATTTGTTATTACAAGGGCTATTACCACTGCAGTCAATACTAAGCCAGTTATTAAGCACCTGTTGGTGTTGGTACGGTTACTCTGGCAAAAATTATTATATTCTGATGGGCGTTAGCTATTAAAGTAGCACAATAATTTTTTCTGTATTTTATATTTGCTGCAAAACGTGTTTTTCAGACATTTTGACGTACATGAATACTAAACTATTAAACTTGAAATTTTTGGATGCAGAAAAATTTAATATAGAAGTGATACTTAATGAAATGATTTCCATATTTGTTATTACAAGGGCTATTACCACTGCAGTCATTACTAAGCCAGTTATTAAGCACCTGTTGGTGTTGGTACGGTTTGAAACAATTTTTTGGCTTAGTCTAATTGTTTCGCCATTTATCCAATTATTTCAGGCTTAACCTGTATATTTTTAGTTAAATTATAATTCGTTTTGCATTTCGAATTCGTAAATTTTCCAAACCAACGCATTTTGTACCTGCATCAAGTTCTTATCGTTTGCGCAATGCCCTCTCTGACCCGCGCTATCTCTTATCAGAGTGCGAGCCTTCCTCGAGGAAACGAAATTGTCGTCCGAGGCACTCATTCTTTTCATCTCGGGCAGCGCATTTCGCGCGGCCGAGATTTTATGTTAATTATATTAAATTACGTGCGCTCAACCAATTTCAATGAGCAATGTGTTTTCTAAGGGCTGATTATTATCAGGTACGATTGCGCTTTTCTGTCTTATTATCCCCATAGTAATTACATTTTTTGTTAGCTCTTAATTACCAGTTCCGTTTCAACAACGAGTTTATCTCGGAGGCCAAGCCTTATCGCACTTTCGACACCTCCTGAGTTCGGCGTTTTGCGGCCTTTTGAAGATGCTTTTGCTGCCTTTTTAGGGATGCTTCTGTAGCAATTTTCTGCGCATCCTTGGCGATTCCAACAAGGGTTGTAGCCGTTCACGTCCAGCTTATTTTGCGAGGTTAGTTGTGCTGTTCCGAGATTTATCGTGTTTTTGATAACTGGTTTCTCCATTTATACATTTTAAACCGTCAATATTTAAAACTTAAATTCATACGTTTTGCAATTATTAAAATGTAATGTTCAATTTGATACATGCTCTTGCTTTTTACATTAAATTTTCATGCTTATAGTTAATTATGCACAGTTATAAATTTTGCTATTTTTGATGTGTGTTTCGACCCTATGTAAAAGGTACAGTCACGCTATTTATTTTCAATAGCCTAACAGAAGGTTTTATTAGATGACTGTGATAAGCTTATCCCACGAGTGTTTTTGTTAAAATTATTAAAATAACCCGAAAGGGGTTCTTAATTTTATGCGTGTCGCAACCTACAGTTAAGATACACAATTGTGTTATTACATTATTTACATTTTAATTATCCTGATTATTGGTTACTGACTCTTCAAAACTTTTATTAATGATTAATTAAACGCTAGTCACTTGTAGTTTATTTTTCTTCTTGTTATTTGAAATCTTTTGATTTCTGGCGCCCATTTCCATTTTCCTTTCCTTTTTTTTGAAGACATTCCAGGGTACATAGCTGATGATCTGAACCTACGATCTAAGGCCGCCGATATTTGAGCTAGTCGGCCATCGCAGTGAGTAAGTAACAGTTTTTCAGAGCTGCCGTGGTGTATAAATGGTAGGGGGGTTGATCTGCGATTTTTACTACCATTGCTTATTTTATTAATTAATCGCAGGTCGGCTTTCTTATTGTTTCACTGGCGACCAACGCTATGGGGCTCTCGATTTTGGTAGTTACATCAGCTGTGTTTACCTGGATGTCTTTATTTATCAATATTTAATTTTGTACTCTTTAAATTTTTACTTCATATGCCATTTTGTAATTTTCATCTTGTTGTAGTGCACGTATTTATATTTGACTTTCTTTTCTTTTCCTTTCTTTACGTATCCTTTCGTTCGGTTGTTTATTGACTTTTCTTCCCTCATCTTTCTTGACGAATGATTGGTTTAGCGGTATGTTTATGGGTAGTGTGATGGACTTTGTTGAAAGGGTATGCTTTGGTGAATGACGTTTCTGAATGGTTTCTTTGATTGGTTGCGTGTGTGCTTTGGTAGTGTAGTATGTTTGGTTTTTCCTTATCCTTCCTTTGGTTGCGTTCGGTGGGTCGAAGGTCTGCGTGAATTACTTGTGCGGTTTGGTGTAGTTTACTCTCCATTTTTGGGATTTACTTGCCTCACCGTACTTGTGTTTACTAAGGGTCTCGACGGGTTGTTTCCGGGTTGTTCTTTCTGGCTCTTAATTTTTTGAATGCGATTATTATGCATTTCTTTTGGATGCGATTTTTGTGCTGGTTGGCTGCGTCCGATGTGAGGCAGTCCTTGTTTTAGGCCCCTGTTCGGTGTAAACAGGGTGTCTATATTTTTTTCTGTGTCCGATGTGGTGCAGGTTTTTTCTTCTGTCAGACGGTGACAGGAGATATTTTTTGCGTCGGTTTTGATGCGCTATTGCATCTGGTTACGCATTGTTTTATGCAATTTTTTTTTGCGTCTTTTTACGCATTTGTCTGAGTGCGGATTTTCCCTTACGATTGAAGGCGGTTTGCTTTTTTGTGTTTCCTCTTCTTTAAGCGTGTCCATGTCTCCGTAAACCCGGGTCACGGCATGGAATGGTAGACCTAGCCAGTCGAAGCTTGGATGAGTGGGTGTGGCAGCGTGAGTTTTTCCGAACTCTGGTTTTTTGGTTCATTTTCCTCTTCTTTCCTTTTCTCTTTTCCTTATGTCCCGTTTTCTCTTCTGTTTTTAAAAGTTGCTGTAGGGTATGTTCCCTATGGATCTTGCATTCTAGTGCTTTTCACTTTCCTTTTTCTTGCCATTACTTCCGTCTCATTTGAGGATTTTTTCAAAAGCGCTTCGCTTATTTGAATTTGGACTATGGTATTATAGGATATTGTGACCGTGGAAACACCTACAGTGTCTCTTTAAAAACTTGTTTTTTGTGCTTTTTGTTTCTTGCTAGGGTGGTAGGTTGGGCATGCAGGGAAGGTCACTGTTTGGAAACGTCATCATCTAGTTCTTCCCCTTTGTAACGTATAGGGTGGTAGGTTGGGCATGCAGGGAAGGTCACTGTTGAGGAGCAACGTCATCTTGTTTTCTCTCTAAGCAACGCTAGCAGTTGGGCTCGTTTCTTTCCATATTTTGGGATATTTTTTAAGAGTGCTTTCCCCATTCGTGCTTGTGTTCGCTTAGGACTTTACCGATTTGATTTTCAGGTCGTTGTTCATAGCTTGTTAGCTATGTTGTTTTTTATGTGATTTTTTTTCGAGACGAGTTTATACTTGTCTGGGGTTTTTTAAATTTTATTGTTATTTGGGTTGGTTTTTTCGGCCTTGTGGAGATTTCTGGGGGTTGGGGCGAGCGATTGTGTTGCCATCCGACTCAGTGAGGGAGCCACATTCAGTCCGTCATCGGCGCGCTTTTTCCATCTAGCTGCGACGACTGGCTGAATGCCCGAGCGGGGTTTGGTGGTGTTGCGGTTGTTCCCTCCGGCTTCTGGGGTCTCTACCTAAATTCGGGGCGGTTATGGTTTTTAGGATGTTATCCTGGGTTTTCACCCGAATCTTTTTTCGCAGTACTTACTGTGTTTCATTTTTTAAGATAATTTTTTTTACTCTCATACTTTTTGATGTTGGGTTACTTTAGATTTGGAGTGAGTGATGATGATGCGGTGCGAGTTTTTCGAATTTTTTGTGAGTTTTTCGGATGTTTGTAGTAAGGTGGATTGTGTCCTATGTGATGCAGTCGGTTTTTGCTGTGTTTAACAGTTTTTTTAGGCTTCTGTCCGATTTAGACAGAACGTCTATTCTTTGCGGTGTCCTATGTGGTGCCCTGTTATTTTTAAGCCGATTTATAAGGGTTGTTTCCCTTGGCTTATCTTCTCGAAAGAGGATTTTTTCGATAGCGTTTCGCTTTGGTGTTGGAATCATCGATCTCATTCTCGAATTCGTTGGTTTCCTACATTTTTTTAATGTTTTCATATTTAAACCTTTTTATTCCTCTTGGCCGTGGGGAGTGAAACAATTTTTTGGCTTAGCCTAATTGTTTCGCCATTTATCCAATTATTTCAGGCTTAACCTGTATATTTTTAGTTAAATTATAATTCCTTTTGCATTTCGAATCGTAAATTTTCCAAACCAACGCATTTTGTACCTGCATCAAGTTCTTATCGTTTGCGCAATGCCCTCTCTGACCCGCGGTATCTCTTATCAGAGTGCGAGCCTTCCTCGAGGAAACGAAATTGTCGTCCGAGGCACTCATTCTTTTCACCTCGGGCAGCGCATTTCGCGCGGCCGAGATTTTATGTTAATTATATTAAATTACGTGCGCTCAACCAATTTCAATGAGCAATGTGTTTTCTAAGGGCTGATTATTATCAGGTACGATTGCGCTTTTCTGTCTTATTATCCCCATAGTAATTACATTTTTTGTTAGCTCTTAATTACCAGTTCCGTTTCAACAACGAGTTTATCTCGGAGGCCAAGCCTTATCGGACTTTCGACACCTCCTGAGTTCGGCGTTTTGCGGCCTTTTGAAGATGCTTTTGCTGCCTTTTTGGGGATGCTTCTGCAGCAATTTTCTGCGCATCCTTGGCGATTCCAACAAGGGTTGTAGCCGTTCACGTCCAGCTTATTTTGCGAGGTTAGTTGTGCTGTTCCGAGATTTATCGTGTTTTTCTCCATTTATACATTTTAAAACCCGTCAATATTTAAAACTTAAATTCATACGTTTTGCAATTATTAAAATGTAATGTTCAATTTGATACATGCTCTTGCTTTTTACATTAAATTTTCATGCATATAGTTAATTATGCCACAGTTATAAATTTTGCTATTTTTGATGTGTGTTTCGACCCTATGTAAAAGGTACAGTCACGCTATTTATTTTCAATAGCCTAACAGAAGGTTTTATTAGATGACTGTGATAGGCTTATCCCACGAGTGTTTTTGTTAAAGTTATTAAAATAACCCGAAAGGGGTTCTTAATTTTATGCGTGTCGCAACCTACAGTTAAGATACACAATTGTGTTATTACATTATTTACATTTTAATTATCCTGATTATTGGTTACTGACTCTTCAAAACTTTTATTAATGATTAATTAAACGCTAGTCACTTGTAGTTTATTTTTCTTCTTGTTATTTGAAATCTTTTGATTTCTGGCGCCCATTTCCATTTTCCTTTCCTTTTTTTTGAAGACATTCCAGGGTACATAGCTGATGATCTGAACCTACGATCTAAGGCCGCCGATATTTGAGCTAGTCGGCCATCGCGGTGAGTAAGTAACAGTTTTTCAGAGCTGCCGTGGTGTATAAATGGTAGGGGGGTTGATCTGCGATTTTTACTACCATTGCTTATTTTATTAATTAATCGCAGGTCGGCTTTCTTCTTGTTTCAGGTTACTCTGGCAAAAATTATTATATTCTGATGGGCGTTAGCTATTAAAGTAGCACAATAATTTTTTCTGTAGTTTATATTTGCTGCAAAACGTGTTTTTCAGACGTTTTTACGTACGTGAAGACTAAACTATTAAACTTGAAATTTTTGGATGCAAAAAAATTTAATATAGTAGTGATATACGGTTAAATGATTTCCATATTTAATATTACAAGAGTTACTACCACTACAGTCAATTCTAAACCATTTATTGAGCTCCTGTTAGTGTTGGCACGGTTACTCCGGCTAAAACTATGATAATCTGATCGGCGTTAGCTATTAAAGTAGTACAATAATTTTTTCTGTAGTTTATATTTGCTGCAAAACGTGCTTTTCAGACATTTTAACGTACATGAATACTAAACTATTAAACTTGAAATTTTTGGATGCAGAAAAATTTAATATAGAAGTGATATTTAATGAAATGATTTCCATATTTGTTATTACAAGGGCTATTACCACTGCAGTCAATACTAAGCCAGTTATTAAGCACCTGTTGGTGTTGGTACGGTTACTCTGGCAAAAATTATTATATTCTGATCGGCGTTAGCTATTAAAGTAGCACAATAATATTTTCTGTAGTTTATATTTGCTGCAAAACGTGTTTTTCAGACGTTTTTACGTACGTGAGAACTAAACTATTAAACTTGAAATTTTTGGATGCAGAAAAATTTAATATAGTAGTGATATACGGTTAAATGATTTCCATATTTAATATTACAAGAGTTACTACCACTACAGTCAATTCTAAACCATTTATTGAGCTCCTGTTAGTGTTGGCACGGTTACTCCGGCTAAAACTATGATAATCTGATCGGCGTTAGCTATTAAAGTAGTACAATAATTTCTTCTGTAGTTTATATTTGCTGCAAAACGTGCTTTTCAGACATTTTAACGTACATGAATACTAAACTATTAAACTTGAAATTTTTGGATGCAGAAAAATTTAATATAGAAGTGATATTTAATTAAATGATTTCCATATTTGTTATTACAAGGGCTATTACCACTGCAGTCAATACTAAGCCAGTTATTAAGCACCTGTTGGTGTTGGTACGGTTACTCTGGCAAAAATTATTATATTCTGATGGGCGTTAGCTATTAAAGTAGCACAATAATTTTTTCTGTAGTTTATATTTGCTGCAAAACGTGTTTTTCAGACGTTTTTACGTACCTGAAAACTAAACTATTACACTTGAAATTTTGGGATGCAGAAAAATTTAATATAGTAGTGATATACGGTTAAATAATTTCCGTATTTGTTATTACAAGAGTTACTACCACTACAGTCAATTCTAAACCATTTATTGAGCTCCTGTTAGTGTTGGCACGGTTACTTCGGCCAAAACTATGATAATCTGATCGGCGTTAGATATTAAAGTAGTACAATAATTTTTTCTGTACTTTATATTTGCTGCAAAACGTGCTTTTCAGACATTTTAACGTACATGAATACTAAACTATTAAACTTGAAATTTTTGGATGCAGAAAAATTTTATATAGAAGTGATATTTAATTAAATGATTTCCATATTTGTTATTACAAGGGCTATTACCACTGCAGTCAATACTAAGCCAGTTATTAAGCACCTGTTGGTGTTGGTACGGTTACTATGGCAAAAATTATTACATTCTGATGGGCGTTAGCTATTAAAGTAGCACAATAATTTTTTCTGTAGTTTATATTTGCTGCAAAACGTGTTTTTCAGACGTTTTTACGTACGTGAAAACTAAACTATTAAACTTGAAATTTTTGGATGCAGAAAAATTTAATATAGAGGTGATATTTAATGAAATGGTTTCCATATTTGTTATTACAAGGGCTATTACCACTGCAGTCAATACTAAGCCAGTTCTTAAGCACCTATTGGTGTTGGTACGGTTACTCTGGCAAAAATTAATATATTCTGATGGGCGTTAGCTATTAAAGTAGCACAATAATTTTTACTGTAGTTTATATTTGCTGCAAAACGTGTTTTTCAGACGTTTTTACGTACCTGAAAACTAAACTATTACACTTGAAATTTTGGGATGCAGAAAAATTTAATATAGTAGTGATATACGGTTAAATGATTTCCGTATTTGCTATTACAAGAGTTACTACCACTACAGTCAATTCTAAACCATTTATTGAGCTCCTGTTAGTGTTGGCACGGTTACTCCGGCTAAAACTATGATAATCTGATCGGCGTTAGCTATTAAAGTAGTACAATAATTTTTTCTGTAGTTTATATTTGCTGCAAAACGTGCTTTTCAGACATTTTAACGTACATGAATACTAAACTATTAAACTTGAAATTTTTGGATGCAGAAAAATTTAATATAAAAGTGATATTTAATGAAATGATTTTCATATTTGTTATTACATGGGCTATTACCACTGCAGTCAATACTAAGCCAGTTATTAAGCACCTGTTGGTGTTGGTACGGTTACTCTGGCAAAAATTATTATATTCTGATGGGCGTTAGCTATTAAAGTAGCACAATAATTTTTTCTGTATTTTATATTTGCTGCAAAACGTGTTTTTCAGACGTTTTTACGTACGTGAAAACTAAACTATTAAACTTGAAATTTTTGGATGCAGAAAAATTTAATATAGTAGCGATATACGGTTAAATGATTTCCATATTTAATATTACAAGAGTTACTACCACTACAGTCAATTCTAAACCATTTATTGAGCTCCTGTTAGTGTTGGCACGGTTACTCCGGCTAACACTATGATAATCTGATCGGCGTTAGCTATTAAAGTAGTACAATAATTTTTTCTGTAGTTCATATTTGCTGCAAAACGTGCTTTTCCGACATTTTAACGTACCTGAATACTAAACTATTAAACTTGAAATTTTTGGATGCAGAAAAATTTAATATAGAAGTGATATTTAATGAAATGATTTCCATATTTGTTATTACAAGGGCTATTACCACTGCAGTCAATACTAAGCCAGTTATTAAGCACCTGTTGGTGTTGGTACGGTTACTCTGGCAAAAATTAATATATTCTGATGGGCGTTAGCTATTAAAGTAGCACAATAATTTTTTTGTAGTTTATATTTGCTGCAAAACGTGCTTTTCAGACATTTTAACGTATATGAATACTAAACTATTAAACTTGAAATTTTTGGATGCAGAAAAATTTAATATAGAGGTGATATTTAATGAAATGATTTCCATATTTGTTATTACAAGAGCTATTACCACTGCAGTCAATACTAAGCCAGTTCTTAAGCACCTATTGGTGTTGGTACGGTTACTCTGGCAAAAATTAATATATTCTGATGGGCGTTAGCTATTAAAGTAGTACAATAATTTTTACTGTAGTTTATATTTGCTGCAAAACGTGTTTTTCAGACGTTTTTACGTACCTGAAAACTAAACTATTACACTTGAAATTTTGGGATGCAGAAAAATTTAATGTAGTAGTGATATACGGTTAAATGATTTCCGTATTTGCTATTACAAGAGTTACTACCACTACAGTCAATTCTAAACCATTTATTGAGCTCCTGTTAGTGTTGGCACGGTTACTCCGGCTAAAACTATGATAATCTGATCGGCGTTAGCTATTAAAGTAGTACAATAATTTTTTCTGTAGTTTATATTTGCTGCAAAACTTGCTTTTCAGACATTTTAACGTACATGAATACTAAACTATTAAACTTGAAATTTTTGGATGCAGAAAATTTAATATAAAAGTGATATTTAATGAAATGATTTCCATATTTGTTATTACAAGGGCTATTACCACTGCAGTCAATACTAAGCCAGTTATTAAGCACCTGTTGGTGTTGGTACGGTTACTCTGGCAAAAATTATTATATTCTGATAAGCGTTAGCTATTAAAGTAGCACAATAATTTTTTCTGTATTTTATATTTGCTGCAAAACGTGTTTTTCAGACGTTTTTACGTACGTGAAAACTAAACTATTAAACTTGAAATTTTTGGATGCAGAAAAATTTAATATAGTAGTGATATACGGTTAAATGATTTCCATATTTAATATTACAAAAGTTACTACCACTACAGTCAATTCTAAACCATTTATTGAGCTCCAGTTAGTGTTGGCACGGTTACTCCAGCTAAAACTATGATAATCTGATCGGCGTTAGCTATTAAAGTAGTACAATAATTTTTTCTGTAGTTTATATTTGCTGCAAAACGTGCTTTTCCGACATTTAACGTACCTGAATACTAAACTATTAAACTTGAAATTTTTGGATGCAGACAAATTTAATATAGTAGTGATATATATAGTTAAATTATTGCCATATTTGCTATTACAAGGGCTATTATCACTGCAGTCAATACTAAGCCAGTTATTAACCACCTGTTGGTGTTGGCACCGTTATTCTGGCTAAGAGAATTATATTTTGATCGGCGTTAGCTATTAAACCAATACAATAACTTTTCCTGTAGTTTATATTTGCTGCAAAACGTGCTTTTCAGACATTTTAACGTACATGAATACTAAACTATTAAACTTGAAATTTTTGGATGCAGAAAAATTTAATATACCTAGATGTGATTTAGTTATTTAAATTTAGTATAAAAGTTAATAGAAGGTTATTTCTTCTTTTTTATATTTTCAAAATATATACTTATAGCAAGTTCATTAACTAATTTTTAAATATAATTTTATCTCATATCTTTGATGTTGTGTATAGGATTGGGAAGTATATGAAGTATATAATTGTTAAAATTTGTCCTGGTAAAATGTAAGGATCTTCAACTGGTCGTGCTCCAATTCATATTAATAAGATTGTAATTGAAAGGTATGATCAAAATAAGATTTTATTAATTGGGTAGAATTGATTTCTTTGTATTTTTTTTTTTAACATTGGCATAATCATTAAAATAACAATTGATATAAATAATGCAATTACACCTCCTAGCTTATTTGGGATTGATCGTAGAATTGCGTATGCAAATAGGAAGTATCATTCTGGTTGAATGTGGACTGGGGTTACTAAAGGGTTAGCTGGAGTAAAATTGTCTGGATCTCCTAGTATATAGGGATTATAAAGGGTAATTACAGTTAAGATTATTAATGTTACATTAAATCCAAATAAATCTTTGAATGTAAAATATGGATGAAAAGGAATTTTATCAATATTTCTATTTGTTCCTAAAGGGTTATTTGATCCTGTTTGGTGAAGAAAAATTAGATGAATTATTGATAGTGCTAGTACTACAAATGGTAACAAGAAGTGTAATGTAAAGAATCGAGTTAATGTTGCATTATCTACTGCGAATCCCCCTCATAATCATTGAACAATAGTTGTTCCTAAGTACGGGATTGCTGATAATAAATTTGTAATTACGGTTGCCCCTCAGAATGATATTTGTCCTCATGGTAAAACGTATCCTAGAAAAGCTGTTCCTATTACTGCAAGAAGGATTAGGACCCCAACTGTTCATGTTTCTGAATATATAAATGATCCATAATATAATCCTCGTCCAATGTGTATATAAATACAAATAAAGAAAAATGATGCACCATTTGCATGTAGTGTTCGTAGTAATCACCCATAATTAACATCTCGACAAATGTGGACTACTCTATTAAATGCTAATGAGATGTCTGGACAATAATGTATAGCTAAAAATAGTCCTGTAATAATTTGTAGTCCTAAACATATTCCTAGCAAGGAACCAAACTTTCATCATGCTGAAATATTAGAGGGGCTTGGTATGTCAACTAATGCATTGTTTATAATTTTTAATAAGGGGTGATTTTTATAATTTCCATTATAATTTTTGTCGTAAGGGTCCGTAGGTAATATTAGTAATTTTAACTACTGCGATTAGGGTGATTAATAAATAGATAATTATTGAAATTATAATTCAGTTTGAGGGTAAATTAATGTATTTTCTTAATGATAATCTGAATATTGTATTAATTTTAAATATTTCTATATCTATAGTCTATTTGTTGATATGATATAATTAATGAATGGGTCAATAAATATTGATAAGATAATCATTATTATTATTGTTGTTATTATTAATATTAATTTGGTGGAGTATAAAAATTTTTCGTTTGAGGCTACTCTTGTTATATAGATGAATAATACTAGTATTCCTCCGATTATAATTATAAATAAGATGTATGAGAATCAAAAGTTATGAGATATTATTCCTGTAATTATTGCAATTAAAATTGCTTGAATTAATAATGTAAATCCTATAGATAAAGGATGCCTTAGGAATATAAAAGTTATAGATATAGATAATGTTAAAATATATAGTGAATTTATTATACAGGGAATAGTTTATTTAAAATATTAATTTTGGAGATTAATGATAGGAGTATCTCTTTTCTCTGAAGTTTTAAAAGACTAAGCTTATTTTTGGTTTACAAGACCAATATTTTTATTAAATTATTAAAACAATGTTAATTTTTAATATATTATTTCCTGTTATTATGTTTTTTGTTGGATTGGGGGTATTTTGTTTTAAATGTAAACATTTACTTTTAATACTTCTTAGTCTCGAATTTATTGTTTTATCTTTATATTTTGGTCTTTATATTTGTATAATATTTTATAGTTATGAGTATTATTTTAGTATAATTTTTTTAACTATAAGAGTATGTGAGGGTGCTTTGGGGTTTTCTATTCTTGTTTCTATAATTCGTTCTTATGGAAATGATTATTTTCAATCTTTTAATATTTTATGATAAAATTTGTTTTTTATATAATTTTTATGATTCCTTTATGTTTTTTTAGTAATTATATTTGGATTAATCAGTTTGTTTATTTTTTATTATTTATTTTATTTTTAGTTACTTTTGATTTTTCTTATATTTTTAATGATGTTAGTTATTTTTTAGGTTGTGATTTTTTGTCATATTTTATAATTCTTCTTAGTGTTTGGATTTGTGCATTAATAATTATGGCTAGAGAGAGGTTGAATAGAAATAACTATTTTATTAATTTTTTTATATTTGTTTTGTTAATATTAATATTTTCTTTATTTTTAACTTTTAGTTCAATAAATATTTTTGTTTTTTATCTTTTTTTGAGATTAGTTTAATTCCTACTTTAGTTTTAATTTTGGGCTGAGGTTATCAGCCTGAGCGTATTCAGGCCGGTATATATATGTTTTTTATACTTTATTTGCTTCTTTGCCAATAATGGTTTCTGTTTTTTATCTTTATTATAATTTTAATTCTCTTGATTTTATTCTTCTTAATTCTTGCATTGATTCAGTTTATTTGTATTTATGTACATGTTTTGTTTTTTTAGTAAAAATCCCTATGTTTTTTGTTCATTTGTGACTTCCAAAGGCCCATGTTGAGGCTCCTGTTTCGGGATCTATAATTTTAGCTGGCATTATGTTAAAGTTGGGTGGTTATGGGTTTCTTCGGTTTATACCTATTTTTTTATTAATTGGTACGAAAATTAATTTTTTATTTGTTGTTGTTAGTTTATTTGGGGGTTTTATTATTTCTTTAATCTGTTTGCGTCAGACAGACATTAAGTCTTTAATTGCTTATTCTTCTGTATCTCATATAGGGTTAGTACTTGGAGGTATTATAACTATAAATATTTGAGGTTATTATGGTGCTTTTGTTATAATGATTGCTCATGGTCTTTGTAGATCTGGTCTTTTTTGTTTAGCTAATATTACTTATGAGCGGTTAGGAAGTCGGAGATTATTTTTAAATAAGGGTTTAATTAATCTTATACCTAGAATATCTTTATGATGATTTTTGCTTTCTTCTTCTAATATAGCTGCTCCTCCTTCTTTTAATTTGCTAGGTGAAGTTATATTAATTAATAGTTTAGTTTCTTGGGGTTTAATAACTATTATTATGCTTATATTGGTTTCTTTTTTTGGTGCTTGTTATACTCTATATTTATATTCTTATAGTCAACATGGTAAGTTGTATTTAGGGTCTTATTCTTTTTCTTTAGGATTTGTACGGGAATATTTGTTGTTATTTCTTCATTGAATGCCATTAAATTTATTATTTATTAAGGGGGATTTTTTTATTTTTTATTCAGGTAATTTAACCTTAAAATTTCGATTTGTGGATTCGAATATGCAATTTAATTGTTCTGGATAATTTTATCAATTTGTTTTGTTTACTTTGTTGTTTTGTTGTTTCTTAGTATTATATCATTTTTTTTTAGAATTTATTTTATAATTGTTGATTATAGGTTAATATTGGAGTTTGAAATTTTAAGGTTAAATTCTAATTTAATTTTTATATCAGTTCTTTTTGATTGAATATCTTTATTATTCATGAGTTTTGTTCTTTATATTTCTTCAATAGTTATTTTTTATAGTCATGAGTATATAGAGGGGGATTTAAATATTAATCGGTTTATTTTACTTGTTTTTATATTTGTTGCTTCTATAATGTTTTTGATTATTAGTCCTAATTTAATTAGAATTTTATTAGGTTGAGATGGCTTGGGATTAGTTTCTTATTGTTTAGTAATTTATTATCAGAATGTTAAGTCTTATAATGCTGGTATATTAACTGCTCTTTCTAATCGTATTGGAGATGTGGCATTATTAATTTCTATTGCTTGAATATTAAATTATGGCAGTTGAAATTATGTTTATTATTTAGATTTTATGAAAAATGATTTTAGTATAACTATTATTGGTTTATTGGTGGTTTTGGCTGCTTTAACTAAGAGGGCTCAAATTCCTTTTTCTTCTTGGTTACCTGCTGCAATGGCAGCTCCTACACCTGTTTCTTCTACTTTAGTAACTGCTGGGGTTTATTTGTTAATTCGGTTTAATTTTGCTTTGGGGGATAATATTATATTATTTTTACTTTTTATTTCAAGAATAACTATATTTATGGCCGGTTTAGGGGCTAATTATGAATTTGATTTGAAGAAAATTATTGCTTTATCTACTTTAAGACAACTTGGTTTAATAATAAGAGTTTTGGCTTTAGGTGGGTATAGTTTGGCTTTTTTTCATTTATTAACTCATGCTTTGTTTAAGGCTTTGTTGTTTATGTGTGCTGGTTGTTTAATTCATAACCTAGGTAATTGTCAAGATATTCGTTATATGGGGGGTTTTATTAATCAAATACCATTAACTTGTTGTTTTTTTAATATTTCTAATTTTTCTTTATGTGGATTACCTTTTTTATCGGGATTTTATTCAAAGGATCTAATTTTAGAAGTTTTGTCAATAAGGTATTTGAATTTATTTATTTATTTTATTTTTTATTTTTCTACAGGTTTAACTGTTTGTTATTCTGTTCGTTTAAGTTATTATACTTTATTTGGTGATTATAATTATTATAGTTTACATCATCTTAGGGATAGTGGGTTAATTATATTAAAGGGTATATCTGGATTAATTTTTTTAATTGTATTTGGGGGTAGAATACTTATTTGGGTAATGTTTCCTACCCCTTATTTTATTTGTTTACCTGATTTAATGAAAATAATAGTTTTAGTTGTTATTATTCTTGGAATTATTTTTGGTTATGAGTTTTCTAAGTTTATATTAAATTATAATCTTAAGGCTATAAAGTTTATAACTTCTAGGTTGTTTTTTTCTTCTATATGAAATCTTCCTTATTTATCTACTTTCGGGGTTAATTATTATCCAGTTTTATTGGGTGGTGTATATTATAAAAGTTTTGATCATGGTTGATCAGAATTTTTTGGAAGGCAAAATATTTATTTAAATATGAGTGCTGGTTCTTCGTTTTTACATATTCTGTTTAATAATAATTAAAAAATTTATATTTCTTTACTTGTTGTTTGAATTATTTTTTTTTTATACTTTAATAGCTTATTTAGAGAGCATAATATTGAAGATATTAAGGAGATTTTTAATCTTAAAATATTTATAAAAATTTACTTTTAATTTTACAATGAAAATGTAATGTTTTATTTTAAACTATATAAATTTAATAGAAATATTAACGGAGTTTCACTGCTAAAGATTAAAGTTAGAAGCTTTTTCTTATATCTTATATTTCTTTAATTGAAGAAATTTTCTTATTGATATCATTAACAGTGATATACCTCTATTTTGGTTTCAATTAAAATTTTAAATAAGGATGATTACTTCATCATCAAAGGGTTAGGTCGAAATTAACTACAATTATTGTTTCTTATTTAAGATAAGTTGATTATATCAATATTTTTTAAATGCAAGTTAAATGTTTTTATTAAACTATTATCCTAATAAGCTCAATTTAGTGCACCTTGTTTTCATTCATGGTATAATCCAATTAGAAGAATAAATAAAAATACTCTTATTACTGTTGAGAAGTTAATTAAACTAGAAATTTTTATTGTAATAATAAGAGGTAATAATAAGGTGATTTCTACATCAAAGATTAGAAAAATTACTGCAATAAGAAAGAATTGAAGTGAAAAGGGAATTCGTGCTGATGATTTAGGGTCAAATCCACATTCAAATGGAGATTTTTTTTCTCGATCAATAAATGTTTTTTTTTGAGATGATATTTGCAATTAATATTATGAGTATTGTAATAATAAAAATTAATATTGAAATTGTTGTTATTATAAATATTATTTATACTAATTTTTAATTAGATTTTTTAATTGAAAGTTAAAAATAATTTTTATACTATATAAATATCTACCTCATCAATAGATAGAAATGTAAAGGAATAATCATACTACATCAACAAAGTGCCAGTATCATGCAGCTGCTTCGAATCCGAAGTGGTGAATGGGAGAGAAATGATTAAATATTTGTCGTAAAAAGCATACTGTTAAAAAGATTGTTCCAATAATTACATGTAATCCATGAAATCCTGTTGCTGTGAAAAATGATGATCCGTAAACTGAATCTGCAATAGTAAATGGTGATTCGTAGTATTCGTATGCCTGAAGTATAGTAAAATAAACTCCTAATACGATTGTTAATGCTAATCTATAAACAGCTTGTTTCTAATCATTTTCTATTAATCTGTGATGTGCTCATGTAACAGTAATTCCTGATGAAATTAGGATTAAGGTGTTTAGTAAAGGAATTTGAATAGGGTTAAATGTTTGAATTCCTTTTGGAGGTCAAATTATTCCAAGTTCAATAAAGGGGGTTAATCTTCTGTGGAAGAATCCTCAGAAGAATGAAACAAAGAATAGAACTTCTGATGTAATAAATAAAATTATTCCTCATCGTAATCCTAGTGCAACAACTGTTGTGTGTAGTCCTTGAAATGTTCCTTCTCGTGTGATATCACGTCATCATTGGTATATAATTAGTAATGTATTAATAAATCCTAATAAAAATAAAGATACGTCATATATATGGAATCATTTGATTAATCCTATTATTATTGTTATTGCTCTAATTGCTCCCAGAATTGGTCATGGGCTAACGTCTACTAAACGAAATGGATGATTTTTATGTGAATTCATTAGTTTACTTCTCTAGAGTATAATGTTCTTAGAATTGAAAATACATAGGATTGGATTACTGCTACAGCAGATTCTAGAATTAATAGTAAAAGTTGTGTAATTATTAATAAATTAATTATTACCAATGAGAGTTTTGTTCCGGTGTTTCCAAGTAGAGTCAATAGTAGGTGTCCTGCAATTATATTTGCAGTTAATCGAATAGCTAATGTTCCTGGTCGAATTACATTTCTGATTGTTTCAATACATACTATAAATTGTATAAGGACTGGGGGGGTTCCTTGTGGAACTAGGTGGGAAAATATATGTATGGTATTATTAATTCATCCGTAAATTATGAATCTTACTCATAGAGGTAAGGCTAGGGATAGAGTTAATACTAGATGTCTTGTTCTTGAGAAGATATATGGAAATAAAGATAAAAAATTATTAAATAAGATTATTGAAAATAATGAAATAAAAATAAGTGTTGATCCCTTTATTTTATTAATTTTAAGTAGGATTTTAAATTCATTGTGTAATGTTGATGTAATTTTTATTCATATTAAGTTAATTCGAGATGGGATTAGTCAAAATATACTTGGAAGAAAAATTAGTCCTAATAGAGTTCTTGATCAGTTTAGTGATAAATTAGTTCTTGTTGCTGGGTCAAAGGTTGAGAATAGATTTGTTATCATTTTCAGTTAATAGATTTTATTTTTGGTGCTTTTTTTGATTGAATATTTCTGTATATGAAAGAGAAATAATTTAATGAATTTAAGATTAGGAATGTTATTACGAATAAAATAAATAAATTTAATCAACTTAAAGGGGCTATTTGTGGAATCAAAAATTATTAGTTTTAATTAATAATTTTAACTTGACAAGCTAATGTTATATTTTAACTAAATTTTTCATTAGAAATAGTTGCCAATCTATTATAGAGTGGTTTAAGAGACCATTACTTGCTTTCAGTCATCTAATGAATAAGATTTAATTCAGTTAATAAACCTTTTTGGAGAAATTCTCTCGATTACGATTGGTATAAATCTATGGTTAGTTCCGCAAATTTCTGAACATTGCCCATAAAAAATTCCTGATCGATTTAAGAAGAAAGTTGTTTGATTTAGTCGTCCAGGTGAGGCATCAATTTTAACTCCTGCTGAAGGAATTGTTCAGGAGTGGATTACATCTGTTGATGATACTATTATTCGAATTTGTGACTTGAAAGGTAGAGGAAGTCGGTTATCAACATCTAGAAGACGAAAATTAAATGGTTTTATTTCATTTATTGGGATTATATAGGAATCAAAATCAATGGATTTAAAGTCTGATAATTCGTAGGATCAATATCATTGATGTCCAATTGATTTTGTTGATACTAGTGGACAATTGATTTCATCTAATAAATATAAAAGTTGTAAAGATGGTAGTGCAATAAAAATTAATGTAACTGCTGGGGCAATAGTTCAGATTAATTCAATTGTTTGTCCTTCTAGAAGAAAACGGTTGATATATTTATTTGTAAAGAGTGTTGCTATGATATATCTAACAATTAATGTAATTATTACTAGGATTATTATTGTATGATCATGAAAGAATGTTAATTGTTCTATAAGTGGTGAGGCTCTATCTTGAGCATTAATATTTAGTCAGGTTGCCATGTTTATTCTAAAAAAAGCTTTGCTTTATACATGAAGCTTAAATTCATCGCACTATTCTGCCATATTAGAATAAAGTTAGTTTGTTAGTATTGGTAATTCAGAATATCTATGTTCAGCTGGGGGATATTTTTGTAATCATTCAATTGATGATGATATTTGATAAAATACATTTTTACGTAATGATGTTATTCTTTCTCATATAATGAAAATGAAGAATAAAATTCTAACTGTGGAGATTAATGATCCTACTGATGAAATTAAATTTCATGATAAGTAGGCATCAGGATAATCTGAGTATCGTCGTGGCATTCCTCTTAACCCTAAAAAGTGTTGAGGGAAGAATGTTATGTTTACTCCAATGAATATTGTAAAGAATTGTATCTTTAGTAATTTATTATTTAATGAAAATCCTGTGAATAGAGGGAATCAGTGGATTAATCCACCTATAATGGCGAATACTGCACCTATTGATAGAACATAATGGAAATGGGCAACTACATAGTAGGTATCATGTAGGATAATATCAATAGAGGAATTAGCTAATACAACTCCTGTTAATCCTCCTACAGTAAATAAGAAAATAAAGCCTAGTGCTCATAGTATTTGGGGTGAATAGTTAATTTGAGTTCCGTGTAGTGTAGCTAGTCATCTGAAAATTTTAATTCCTGTTGGAACAGCAATAATTATTGTTGCTGAGGTAAAATATGCTCGGGTATCTACATCTATTCCTACAGTAAATATATGATGAGCTCATACTACAAATCCAAGAAGCCCAATTGCTATTATAGCATAAATTATTCCAATTGAACCAAATGTTTCCTTTTTTCCTCTTTCTTGGCTAACAATATGGGAGATTATTCCAAATCCAGGTAGAATTAGAATGTATACTTCTGGGTGTCCAAAGAATCAAAATAGGTGTTGGTAGAGAATGGGGTCTCCTCCTCCTGCCGGATCAAAAAATGATGTATTTAAGTTTCGGTCAGTTAATAATATTGTAATTGCTCCAGCCAAAACAGGTAAGGATAAAAGAAGTAATAGTGCAGTAATTGCTACTGCTCAAACGAATAAAGGTATTCGATCAAATGTAATTCCTGTTGATCGCATATTAATTACTGTTGAAATAAAATTTACTGCTCCTAGAATTGATGAGATTCCTGCTAAGTGTAATCTGAAAATTGCTAGATCTAGTGATGATCCTCTATGGGCAATATTTGATGAAAGTGGGGGGTACACAGTTCATCCTGTTCCTGCACCATTTTCAACAATTCTTCTTATTAAAAGCAGGGAGAGGGAAGGGGGTAAGAATCAGAATCTTATATTGTTTATTCGTGGGAATGCTATATCTGGGGCACCTAACATTAATGGGAGTAATCAGTTTCCAAATCCTCCAATTATGATAGGTATTACTATAAAGAAAATTATGATGAAAGCATGTGCTGTTACAATAACGTTGTAAATCTGGTCATTTCCGATTAGTGATCCAGGGTTACCTAATTCAGCACGAATTAGTAATCTTAATGATGTTCCTAGCATTCCTGCTCAAGCACCAAAAAGGAAGTATAGGGTTCCAATGTCCTTATGATTTGTAGAAAATAATCATTTGTTAAGTAAAATGGCTGAGTTTAGGCGATAAATTGTAAATTTATTTACGAAGTTGGTACTTCTTTTACTAGGTCTTGTAGTCAATTATGATTTTAAACTGCAAATTTAAAGGTGAATGTAATTCTAAGGCTAAAAGTGGGTGTGGTCTTTGTTTGTAACTTTGAAGGTTACTAGTTTAGTTTAACTTAAATCCTTTAAGCTTTATATTATGTTAAATATAATTGTTACTAGGATTAGCCTTATGATAGTTAGAAAGTTTATTAAAGCAATGTAAAATTTGTTAAAGATTTTTTTATTTATTGTTGGGTTTCAATTGATTTCGTTTACATTCATTAGGATGGTTGACAAAGCAATTCGCATGTATATGTAGATTGTTACTAATGTTGTTATGATTATGATTATTGGTAAGAAGATTATATTATTTTGTACTAGAATCTGAACTGTTAATCATTTTGGTATAAATCCTAGGAATGGAGGAATTCCTCTGAGGGATAAAAAATTTATTATAAAGAATATCTTTGTTATTATTCTTGAATTTATTGATTGGAATAATTGATTTAGAAAAAAGATTTTTATTGATTTTAGGGTTAATACTACATTAATTGAAATTACTGTATAAATTAAGAAATAGTATATTCAGATTGTTTCTATAACTATTATTGTTCTAATTATTCATCCTATATGGTTAATTGATGAATAAGCTATAATTTTACGTAATCTTACTTGATTTACACCTATAATTCCTCTGACAATTATTGATGCAATAATGATTATTGATATGAATATTGTGAATCTTATATTGTATATTAACAGGACTATTGGGGCAATTTTTTGTCATGTTAAAATTAATAAGCAGTTTAATCAATCTAATCCTTCTATAACTTCTGGAAATCAAAAATGGAAAGGGGCTATTCCTATCTTTGTTAGAAGTCTCGAATTTATTGTTAGTATAAATGATGATTGAATAAATGTTGTTGATGTTATTCTTGTTTTGTTTATTATTATAATTATTGATATAAGAATAATTGTGGAGGCAATTGCTTGTGTAATAAAATATTTGATTGAGGATTCTGCTGATAGTATATTTTTTTGATTTTGTATTAGGGGGATAATGGATAATAGATTAATTTCTAATCCTAGTCATATTCCTAACCATGAATATGAAGAGATTGAAATTATAGTTCTAATTATTAGGGTTGAAATAAATAATATTTTGTAAATTTTTGTTATTAAAAAGAAAAGTATTAACTTTATGTTTGAGGTATGAACCCAAAAGCTTAGATTTAGCTTATCTTTTTTTACGTTTTAGTATATGGTGTATAAAAGTTTTTGATACTTTAGGAAATGGTCTAATTCCATTAGATGTAATGAAGGTAATTTAATTACATGATTTATTCTATCAAAATAACCCTTTTTTTCAGGCACTTCATTTTATTTTTTATAAAATTTTGTACTATAAGTTTTTTTTTGGTAGACCCAGGATTTAAAAATGTTTGGTAATCTTACTGTTAATTTTTCCCGGTATAAAAAAAAGGGGTGGTAAAAAAGGGGCCTATTTTTGGCAACTTTTTTGCCCTAATTTGTGCTAAATTCTATTAACTTGTCTTTATCATTGTTATGCTAAAATTATCTACTCTAAAATCCTTGGTTTTTTTTTGTTTCAATAAATAAGTTTATTAGTATATACAACTAATTTTAATATTATATACTATGACCTATTAATATATACATATAATTATATATAATATTAATTTTTATATATTAATATATTTATATATAATATTGTACTTATACATTTAAGGACTAATATATAAGAGTGAGAGCAGATTTATTAATTAATACTTGTTTAATTATTATACCTACTTATGATATGATATATACTTGTTTATTTAGAAAGAGAGAATTATATTAAATATAATATTTTAATATTAAAGTTAATTTAGGTTGCTTATATTAGATACGCATGTATATATATATAAATATTTTATTTTATAATATATAGAATATAGATAAATATGTCAATATATACATAGATTAATATATAAAAATTAATATTATATATAATTATATAATATTAAAAACTATTAATAATCAGTTTAATTTAACAATTAGTTAATATTGAAGGATTAAACATTAATATTATTCTCTATATTTAATATAAGCATCTATTAAAGAATTTAAAATATTAAAAAAAAAAAAAAACTTGCTTTTCATATCTTTATATCAAGAATTTGTTTAAATATTATTACATTTAAAATTAATATTTAAGTAAAGTTTTCTTTAATGTTGATTTAATTTTTTTTATTTTAAAATTTTTAATTTATTTTTATTACTAGACTTTATTTTTTTTTGAAATCCCTATTAATTAAAAATTCTGGGTCTGTATACTTTTTGTTTTATGCATAAAACAAAAAAATTCTTCTGAATTTTCCTTAATTTTAATTTTACGTGGATTAAAACTTGTATATATGGATAAACCTTACTTATTTAGCATTAGGGGCGCTTATTTAAGTATAATTTGATTATTTAGTCAAAAGTTTATTTTATATTTAAATTGAATTTTTATTTCATTTAAGTTTTCTGTTTAATTTTATATTAAATTATTAATTATTTAGACATTGGGGCGTTTAAATATTTTATTTTTTTAATTTTAGGTTTTTAATTATTAATTTATTTATTTTTCAATTAAGGGGCAAAATTAAGGTTAATTTTAATCTTAATTTTTATTTGATTTATATTTAATTTTAATAATTGTTATAAAAGACTATTTATTTTTATTAATATTTAGTGAATGTTTATTTAAAAAATTTTTCTTATAGGTATAAATTATTTATTTTTATATCAAAGTTAATAGAAACCATTGTTGATTATTTCATTTTTTTAGAATGTTAGAGAAATCCTATTAATACTTAACCACCCCTAGCGGAGCTAGTTTTTTTAATAAGTTACTAGACTTTTTTAATAGTTTATTTTGTTGTGAATTTAAAATATTGGGTCTGTGGTGTTTTATCTTTTCGCTTAAAGTTTTATTTAAGCTTAGGATTTTAGTTTATTTTTTTTTTACATGTAAAATTTTTTGTTTAAACAACGATTTGTGCAGTATTTAATTTTATAGATTAATTTATTTTGGATTTAGAAATTGATAAGAGTTTTAATATAGTTTGTGCCAGCAATTGCGGTTATACAAACGATGCGATTAAAATATATTGGTTAGTAATTAAATGTTTATTTTATGTAGAAATTTATTATAAAATTTTTTAGGTGAAATTTTAAATTTGATATAGGTTTATATATGTTTTTTGAAGTTATTAAAATTTTCTTTTAGACTAGGATTAGATACCCTATTATTAAAATTATAAAATGTTATTATTCCTAATTATTATTAGATTATTTACTTGAAAATTAAAGATTTTGGCGGTATTTTAGTCCATTCAGAGGAACCTGTCCTGTAATTGATAGCCCACGATTTACTTTACTTTTTTTTTCAGTTTGTATATCGTCGTGGTATGAGTATTTCAGAAGAATTAATAATACTCAATAAGTATAATTATAGTTTATGTCAGATCAAGGTGCAGCTTATAAAAAAGAAGAGATGGGTTACAATAAAATTATTTTTGGTTTTCTTTTATAATTATTTGTTAATAAATTGGATTTGAATGTAATAATTTTTAAACTATTATTGTGATTATTGGCTCTAAGATATACACATATTGCCCGTCACTCTCGTTTAAATTTCACATAGCAATACTTAATTTTAAAATTCAAATTTTTTAGGTGAAAACTAAAAATGTATAATTGAAAAAAACAATAGAAAATGATAATTATTTCTTCAGATTTTTTTTATTTATCGAAAAGTAATACGTTCGTACAATTTTTACGTTTTAGATGCACGGCGGTTTTTAGGTGAAAGTAGGGTAAAAAGGATTTTTCAAAATTCCACCTCCAAGGGGTTGAAATGGCTATCCTGCTATATTCTATGTATATAAAAGCACGGACTCAACAATGCAGAGTCGTAACCTCTGGTATCAGGAACTTGAAATTTTGTAAAAGTTCCTTTTGTTGCATAGGGAAGTGCAAGTAAGGATTTTCCGAAATACCACTCCTAAGGGAATGAAAGATGGTACGTTTACACAAATTTCTGAATATCTCTTAGATCTAATGTGGTATCGACTTACTTTTGCTTGCAAACGTAACCCATAGAAATGCCAAAAAAATGTATTTCAAGATTTTGCACTAATCAATCCCTACATGTGTGGATCTGAATTCGGGGTGAATCATAGAACCCTCTGTATCTCCTGTATTTGTTGAGTTGGAACATCCTTTTTTGGCACAAAGGTGTCTTTTAAAAATCTTTGAAAGTGTTTTAAGAGTTTTTAACAATTTCATCCCTAAAGTGGTAAAATGGGGGTGGAAGTGAAAATAAGTAAGGGGTTACACTTACTGATTTTTTTTGCTGCACGTTCATTTTAGAATAAAGTGAGGTGAAAAAGATTTTGTAAAATTACACCTCCAACTGGTTGAAGCAGGTAGCTTCCAGCTATAATCAATAATTAATTATATCCAAAAGACAGCACTGACTCATCAACACAAAGCCGTAATCCCTGGTACCAAGATAGTTTCCTTTGGTTATGTAGAAAAGTTATGAGAAATAATTTTCCAAAATTTTAATGCAAGACCAAAGATGTAAATTAACTTGCTATAGGGAAAAATCACACACGCATTGCCTTTGCTTTTTGTTATAAGATAATACTTCCATTATTTTTTAAAATATTAGAATTCTTACTAGCACACACGTTGAGTCTATACCATAGAACTGTAATCCCTATATCAAAACATTGCAGTGAACATTTCAGATTTTTTTGCTATAATGTGTTCACGCAATACAAAGAGTAATTCTGTACTCTTACAAGTTTTCACACTAAAAACTCACAGTTTCAAAAAAATTATTCGCTTAATGGAGGTATCAGCCTACAGAAATTTGTTTCGAAATGCATATAAACAATAAACTGATCTCTACACTCTACCACATGTTTATTGTGATAGGTATTGAAATTTTCAAAATTGTAAATTTGCTCTATGGATTAAAATTTACAAACCCCACATGCTTGGCTATTTCTTTCGCCTTACTTCTAATTAAGGGTCTGAACACTGGTGTTATTATTTTCTGTCTTTAAAAACACATGTTATCCACATTAAGTCCTTCTGCTTTTAAAACTCATTTTTGATCAATATTATCACCAGCTTCCCACTTTTGTCTTAGTTAATTTTTCTGTTTTACGATATCCACCGCTTACGTTTTACCTATTTTAAAATGTTTTTCTACCAGACACTACATTTTTTGTGGTCATAATTATTAAGAATATTTACTTTTTAAAGTTAAAATCGGTTGTTTACGAGTCATCTCACTACCAAATCAACAATGCAAAAACTAAATTAAACCCTGACCACTACTACAAAGACCTACTAAAATGTTATAGATAAATATCGTTTACTTGGCATTCTTGAGTATCACATCTTTGAAATTGACGCCTTGAACTCTGAATCACCTATTTTTAATGTCCTAACGTGAAGAGTGTTATTCACTTAATTGATCCCTATAACTAAATCACCAATTCTAAGTGTCCACACAAGCGACATTAGATGAAAACCATTAAAAATGGGTGCACGTGTCCATTTAAGGGAGTGTCCATTTAATAGAAGCATGATTATTAAAAACTCTCAATTAGTACCCCCCGTACCTACAAAAATGTCCCAATATTAAGGGTGTCTGCTTTAACATGCGTAGTATTATTTTATAATTACTGCTGTGTTAAATGGTTCTTTTCTATTCGTAATTCTTCCTCGAAATGGTGTTCTTTATGCAAAATCCTCCCATATACACAGAAATCTCTTGTAAGCAGAAATGGATGGGTTAAAAAGAAATATCCGCATAGCAGAGGTGTTCCTCTAATAGAAAAATTGTCTAGAAATTCAGATAGTTATTCTTCTTCATTCCTATTTTGTCCTCAAAGGATCATAGGGCGTCTGTTGGATGTTTTAGTGACATAAAGTTAGCACAAGGTTGCCAGCCTTGCACTAAATTCAGATAGTTAATAAAATAATAAACTGATTAACACAAGTTTATTGTTTTATAAAAAGTAAAACAAATCTAAAATTTGGTTTGAAAACTCTAAACAAAGCACAGGCTGTTAGTATTTCTATTTCTAACACATAAACATCTTTGTGATGTTTCAGAAATAATTACAAATTTTACACTAACAGGTTTCATGAAAGTGCCCTACTATATTATTACAGTGATGATGATTCTGCTTCATGATCTATTTGATTTTGTAATAGACGTAAAGTACATTCAAAATAATAATAACAAATAATCAAATAAAGAGTTACTACGTTTAAAATTGTATTTGGTCATTTTAGATATTCTAAATCGATACAAGTTTTTAATTTCAATTGTTGGTGCGCTGTCGAAACAGTAGTAAACCTTATTCAGATCAAAGATACACTACATAGACAAATACTCTTGACTTTAATATTTTTTAGAAACCTAACAGATACAAAACACAAGATAGAAACATGTTATTGTTTCAAATAAATCATAACTATAATATATATTTAAAGAGTTTATTATTATAAGTTGTTATATTTCTTTTTATGAAAAATTAAGACACTCTAAGCTAAGAAGTACAAATCATTTGCAAATGAGGAAATATATGCAGCATCGAATCAATAACTAATCCAACTCAGTAATAATTATCCAATAGTTATAAAAAAACAAGTTAATTAACATCTTAATATCTGTAGTGCACTGAATATTATGAATTTTCGAGCTCAGGAGTGATTTTGCAGAAAGCACGAGTGATTAACAGGAAAAAATTATATATGGAAATATTCACTGTATGTAAGATATTCAGTAAGAATATCGTCCTACGTACTACCGTTAAGAAACCAAAATAATCTATGTACTTTGACTATGAATGGTATTCAAAGGACTATTCAATGCACAAAACCAATTTTTCAAATAATTTTTTGGTGAATCTAGTTACAAGCTGTGTAATTTCCATAATAACAGAAAACAAAAATTTATTTTTATCTAATAAAAACATTTGTTTAAAATAGAAAGAAATAAATCAGCTACTATTTTTTGTTAGTTGTCAAGAAATATCAAAAGCTGGATTTTCATTGAACTGAAATCAATTATCTCCATAGAAACTAAGCTAAATAGTCCCATGCTATTGTTTGTTTGGATATGTACGACAATATTCCAAGTATTTAACCAGTTATTTCAAAAATCTCAGTTAAATAGTTTTGAAACATTAGAAAATCCAATATTGACATAAAAGTTTTATGACTGTTAACGATCATTTCCCATATTTACGTGACAGTATCAGCTTACCTGAAGCCAATTACGTAAATCTGTGGAAGTAGACAGGTCACCTTGTCGATATTGTGTCCAATGCTACACTAGCAGTTTTGATGTGGTTCTAAACGAAGAGAATATTCATATTACAAATGGGTTTTTCAATTCATTAATGGAAAGCTGGCTTTTTTATAACATTAGGAGGCTTAGAAAATGTTACATTTTGTATATGTACGGGTCGTTGGTATGGAAATGCTGCTATAAATACATTCAACGAGGCACAGAAAGTAAAACGCTTTCTCTTCATCCTTAAAAGGCTTTGTTAAACTGACGATTACTAATTTTTGACAAAACAAGCTCATTCCTAGCAACTAGATCGCACGCTCCTTGTTTTGGATTATTTTTGAAGTACTAAATTATGTATTATACAGTTTTCAAACTTATTTAATTAAACTCTTAGAAAAAAATTATGTGTACAATGCACATGGAAAGTTGTTTGTTGACCTCGTGCTATTGCAACCCTCCCTACAGTCGAGTTTCAAACGATCACTGGGTACAGATAAATCTACTGTATATGCTTATAATTACAAATAACTATTTCAGTTGCTTACTGAAATATAAACATTTACAAATATGATACCAATACTTACACACACACTGAACACGGTCAAAAATAAAAGCGGTTGATAGTTTGACGTAGCGAGCTTGAAAACTGGCTGGAGTCTACCAGATGCATGTAGTGCACCCGATTATCAAGTTTGTGACAAACTAATTACGCTAGTAAACGCACAGTCCGCATATTTAAGGTTACGTGGCAGATATAGGTATTATCTAGCAGGTACGTTCTGAAAATATTTACCTCTCTGTCGACATCACCTGACTAATGATTGCTAAATTGTAAAAATCTCACAGTGTAATATTCGGAAATGCCTAATATTCACAATTATAACACAGATTGTAACCAATACGTTTGAACTGTTGGAAGTACACAACGACGCCATATACATTCGTTCGTTTTCATTGTATTATTGATCTATTTGCGGCCGCGCAGAGTTGCCAGATACAACGAAAGAAAAAACCCGAGATGAATTTTATTACAGATTTATTTTAACCACATTGCATGAAAATTACAAAGTAATAGGAACATAATAAGGCATCTGTCCGGTTTTCCTAGTTTTTCTAGACCGGACAGATACCTCAAAAATCAATCTGTTCGGTCGAAAATCAGACATCTGGCAACACTAGGTCGGGTGCAAAGGACCCAAACTTACACATTAGAAATGTATACAGGGTGCTATGAAAGTCCACATAATAAATTTAACCACACAGAAATCTCATCGGACGGAACAACTTTTTCATTTGCAATTTTTTCGAAAACATCTCCAAAACTGAGTTGCCCATGGAATAATATTCAAATTTAATGGCACAAAGCACAAGAACCATAAACCAACAAAAACTGCATAATTACTGATAACACGTTTAGTTAATCAGTAACCAACATTATTAAATGAGGCAGGTAGGTAAGTTATATATATATATATATATATACAGGGGTTTAAAAATCAGATTAATAAGAATAAAAGAATACAGTATTAAAAATTACAAAGATGAATTTAGAGGTGAAATGGATATAAAAATTATTAATATGTATCTAGAAAAGGAAGGAGATAGAATTTATAATTTAATTAAATGAAGCTAATCGAGAAACAGTAAGACTTAATTTAATATCTGCAATGAAATTGGAAGTTAATTACAAATACTTTTTCGAAATATACTATTTAACATAGTAGGTATTAATTAAACAATAAAGTTTTAATAGTGTGTTGGACTGTAAAAATTAAGCTAGATCGCTAAGGAGATAGTTTATTGATGAGAATAAAAAATTTTGATAACGAAAATGATGTAATACAATTTGTAGAGTTTGAAATGTAGAAATAAACCCCTTTATAAACTTTTTTTAAAAGATATTTTGGTAAATAAAAGGGTTAAAATTGGCAATAAAATTGACGTGGTGAAAAAGAATAAATACTAAAATGTTAAAAGAAGAAGATTAGCAGACTAGATGGATGAAGACTATAATGTGGTGAGAAAACTAATCTAATACAGTTATGATCTACAAAAGCAAATAAAAGTAAGGAAATGTGAATTGAGTTTATTGTGGAATTACATTGCATCGACTGAATTGGATAACGAGGAATGGTTTACAAAGGGAGTAGATTACATCGACATCATTAGCAGAGTGAGCATATTTGTGGGGCTTGTCAAGTGACATATGGTGGCTTGCATCTGGTCAAGATTCGTGGTGCTGGTTATAGCAGGCTTCATACGTGTGATTTGGTTGAGCATTAAAGTAAACACATCTACAGCTGAGGTCTATTTGGATGCGTACTGGGGTGAAGATGTAGATGCTGATTCCTGTGGCGAACTGGGTTCCTGTGTTGATTTGGATCTGGATTCTGGTCATCTTGGCAGTTGGTTGTCAGTTGAGGCCTTCGCCGTGGCTTTGAGTGGAGCAGTTTTGTAGCGTGGTGAGTTGCAGAGCTGGATGTATTGGGTTTGGTAGAGGAGAGTGTTAAGTTTAATAAAAGGTAACAGAATGCAGGTATTTAAAATAAGAACTGAAAGAAAATGAAGAGTGAAGTGAGTTAATTTTAATTAAGGAAGTAGGTACTTACCATTTGAGATTGTCGTATGACAAATGCATCTATGAAGTATTTGTAATTAATTTTTCAAAACTAGCTTGAAGTGTCAGTTGACAGATGTATTGAGTTGTCATATAACATAGGAACCTTAAATTTCAGAATATAAGCAATTTAGATTATAAAGAATTCGACCTGATTTTCAGTTAAGTGTTTCTACTGAGGCTAGCAGTAAATAATTTTGATTATCCATAATAAAAAATAGGGCAATTAAATTAATTAAAATTCAATTTAATATAAAAAATTGATTGAGAATAAACTAAAGTGAAAGGTGTAAGTAAATTATATAACATAAGTTGGGCACACAAAGTAGAGCTAATCATCTTAACAATATATTCAAATATTTTATCAATACATATCATGTTAATGTAACTGTGGTTTTCTTTGTTATTGTGCATGCGTTGTGCGTATTGTATTGTATTGTGTAAGAAGAGTTTGGCCTGCTGATCAAGTAGGTCCGATGATGCTAAACCGGCTCGCTGACCAGAATACTGCCAAGCTTAAAGTTGAAAGGTGAATGGGTAATGTATTTTTGAGTTGTTTTGCGACCACGCAGTTGAGCATTGTATAGCATGAATGGTAAGTGCATTGAATGTTTTTATTGGGTTATCAATGTGTTCGGGAGCTTTTAAATCAGTGAGACAATTTAAGTGGTTTTCCATTATCGATCGGAATTTGTCCCAGTCAACGGGGCAGGTAATTAGTCTTGAGATTTGGAGATTTTTGTGAATTATGATATCAGGGATGTCAAGTAATTGATTATGCCTGTACGGAAAATAAGTATATTCGGTAGGTACCATTCCGTTAGGATTGGCTTTTCTGCAACCCCAGTTCTCGTGCTTACAAGTTATTTATATTATATGACACGGCAGCTACCTTTGCGGAAGCAGGTAGTAGGTTAAATAAAAGGCAGGTTGAGGGGTAACTTGAATGTAATCTAGTTATTGTTAGTATTTACTAGACATGGTTTTAATAATGCGAAACGGCGTTAAGTGTGAAAGTTAAAACTTATCTGTCCTTTTGTTCGAATTGCTATAAACACTGGCGAATCCAATCTTCACGATAAGCTATTATGTAGGCGCTCCTCGGAACGTGCAGCACCTTGGTTTCATTTATGCAAAACGGCCATTAGAACGCCCATGGATGGGGAGAGGCGGTTGAAACTTATTTGAATGTGGCTTCAAATTTGATCCACACTAGAAACCTTCGCGCCACTAATTAGTGAAGTTTAATAACAACAAAATTATTCTTACCGGTTGCTCGGTTTCTAGTATTTCAAAAGGTAAATTTAGGGTGCTTAAAACATGATTGTGAGCAACCCTTCAGAAAATTTAGGTACCGCAGAAATGCGTATGCTTTCTAGACGGCTTCGGCTAAAGTGCCGTGAAATCGATGGCCTCAAAATTTTACAAATTTTCGGACACGCGCCGTTAGAGCAATTCGCGTATCAGTCTTAATATATCCCAAGTCATTATTATGTTACAAGATGTTGACTTCTTTGCCATCTAGCTCGTGCTTTTCTTTTTTCTGCTACCAGTTCCCTTATTTCCATAGGAATGTTTGGCGCTTGTCGTTGTATTTTATACATGAAATAAATAATAGTTATTTATGTATTAAGGGCATAATCAATAAATTATGGCACGATGGAATGTTTAAAGCGTGACGCGAAGCAGAGAGCCTTAAATTTCTCGAGAGCTATAATCGTGATTAGACACGTAGTACACACACAGTTTTATTTGATTTTGGTTCTCAAAATGGAGAAAATTTAATGATTTTGGCTACATACTACTGCGTCATCATTGTGGTAGCGCTGTGAATTGTTTGTGTGCTATGGTTTCTATTCACATCGTTGGTGTTGTTATACTACATTGTTGATACTTGTTATACTGCTTAACAACTTTATAGAGCCTAGGGCGATAGAAGCTATTTTACGCCCGCTATCGAGGGCCAATAAAAAAGATGATGTTTCCAAAATTAGATAAATACATTTATTCACCACCCTTTAAGTAACGGTAATGTCCTCCAAATAGTGACAGTACACATTTGACAATAGTCTATATTCCTTGCAATGCTAGAAAAATAATACCATATCTACGTCCTTTTTGGTTGACAATCGTGGCCACACTCTTCTCTTCTACAAATCTGACATATCATTAAGACACTCTAGCTTGTAGGTAGCTCCGTTCATAAATTAGAAACTACTTTCAATCTATGCTTTCAGTGCCTACCGATAACGAAAGTTTTCGATCTCACATAGTCAAATAGTGTTTGGTTATCTATCTGTTTTTTAAGTATAGTCTATCTTTTTTCAACATGACTCAGAACGGGACATGACCATACATTTTTATAACAGTGTAGATAGAAATTTAGTTAAAAACCAGGTTTTGAAATTTCCAATTACTTTAGAACATCTGTCATTAAACTTACGAAAGCAACAATGAATTGCTTGCTTAGTTCCTTTTGTTGACTTTTTTAGCAATTTGAAGGTATATTTTACAAAACCTTGTAATACGTAACTTGCATTGTTCAAGCAGCTGTCAAAAGTGACGTTAGTGACATTTTTAAGGTTAGGTTAGTACACTGTAAAAAATATTAGAAGTCACAGCCTGCTCTGAATCATGTTGAAAAACGACTTTAAATAGTGATTTACATATTTTAGAATAGACAAAGTTGTTACAGTAATAAAAATATAAGTATGTAAGTTTTCTGTAAACATGTCAAAATGCAATGATAAAATGAGTTACTGTAATTATAGCACATTTTTATGTACTCGCACTTATTTCAAATATTCTATCTAAATTTTCTCCTTGGGAGAACCGGCTGTTAAAATTTTGGCACCCCACCACTGGCTACGCTACTGCAAAAATAGTAGTTACTTCTATACAGTATGTCCCCGGATTGGGTTACAAAGAGAAAAAAAAAGTTTATTTTTGACTTCTAAAAAAAATTACTCTTTGTAAAACACCCTGCCTGTTCTCAAACTAAAAATGCACTTGCCAAAGTTTAAATATCTCCTTTCGTATACGGGGGAGGTTCGAAAATATGAAAATGGCTCAAGAATAAAGCACCCTTATTTTTCAAAATATACAATAGTGTTTTTTAATAGAAATGTTATAACAAATATTTCCAATTAACCTCCCCCGTATACGGAAGGGGATATTTAAATTTTGACAAGTGCATTTTTACTTTGAGAACAAGCAGGGTTTTTTATAGAGAGTGATTTTTTTTTGAGAAGTCTAAAACAAACTTCTTCCTCTTTTTGTAACCCAATCCGGGGACATACTGTATACATGAGCAGAAAAGATATGTTTTTCTCTAGAGCAGAACTCCTGCTTGTGTATACAAATAATAACTGTTAGTGAAACTCCCTACATAGGTAGGTACTCTATACTCAAAATTCAGAATAGGTGTTATTCTAGTAATTAACGTATTAAGAGGGGTAACCCAGTCTTAACATTCGAGCATATTTTTACCACTCGAGCGAGCGCAGCGAAGCAAGAGTGGTAATTTATGTGAGAAATGTTAAGACGGTTTCCCCTCGAAATGCGTTCATTAGTTTATTGTTCATTGAGGCAATAATTTTGAATCAATAATAATTACTAAAAACTGCTAAATCGAAATCGGACTACCATGAATATGTGTGATGTTGCTATAGTGAATGCATGTTAAATGAGTGGATGCCTGTTGTTGTTGTTTGTTTGTTTGTTTGTTAATGGACAAGGTCTAGGCATGCCTGTTAAACGCATCTTAACATTCGAGGACGCGAGTAGATGCATGTTAAATGTATCTTAACATTCGAGGACGCGATCATGTTAAACACTGTTAAACATTTCAATGAACAATAAAAGATATTAACAATTGGGGTAGGTATTTATTTTACATCTTTTCGATTTATAACTTCATGTGTCATTAATTCATAATCACTTTTAGCAGTTTTGAAAAAAAAAAATGAAAAGCTTTTATCGATTTAATTACAACTCTAATGAACCATTAATTCGTGGAAACTGTATTGCGACTTATTTAAAAAGAATTGGTTATGCATACTTCAGGATTTTTCTCTTTTTATTTTGTGTTACTTTTATGGAATAGGTCTTTTGCACATGAGTAGATCAAGAAGACAACAATTGATTTATGTAATAAGATGGTGAAGTTGCTTGCTGGCATTTATTAGGTGTTTTAATGCAGTTGTTGCTATTAGGCATTTGCAAACACTAAACCGTCCATGAGATATCTACCATTCAGCAATCGTAGTTAGATAATGTATTGGTACATAAATTTGAGCACCTGCTATGTATTGAACTTAACCTAAAATGAGCTCTCTCTGCGTTTACCAATTATTAATCGGTTGCACTACATTCATCTGGTAGATTTCTGTACAGTTTTCAAACCCTCTAGGTCTAAATACCAACCGCTTGTATATTTGATCTTGTTCGGTATGTATAATATGCAAACACAGATTTGATCTTATTTTGTGGGTGGCCCTTCGCAGTACGAACTATTTCAACATTTGTATAGCGATACGACTCTCTTTCTAGTTTCTTAGTTCGTATAGGCTATTAGAACAAGCGCGTGGACGCTTATCTTAGTTGAGCCGGTGATTTTTATCTGACTGTGGACTTCATTCCTGCAGAATAAGATTGAATCCGAATTTACATACTGGCAAAATATTAGTAAATGTTTATATTTTAGTAAGCAACTGATTAAAACCATTTGTAATTAATATTATCTTCTTTCAGAACCACTGCAAAACTCCCAAGTGTAATTTGACACAATAGCGATGAGATATCTTGTCTAAGTCTGTAGATTTATGTCACAGGTTACGGGTATGTCTATAAATAATTGTCACTTGAATATGGGAATAGAAGAAGAGAATGTTAACAGTCATCAAATATTTCACTCACTCAAAAATATATCAGAAATGTGCAATAACTTTTATGGTAATCTTGTATTCTTAAATATTATTTATAAACCAAACCATTTATTGTAATTCTTAAAATAAGGGGGCAATTACTTGGAATACATATTGAAACAACTAACAGCAGGAGACCATTTATTGTAATTTCTATAGAGATAATTGAATTTAGTTGATGATTTTGCCCTAGTGCAATTTCAGTGACTATTTAACGTTATAATATACAAGGCGATTTACAAGGAATAATGAACCTATGAAAATGTAAGCAGGAAGTTTGCATGAAGTAACCCAAAAAATTCAAAATTTGAATTGTATTCGATCAGATTATTCTTTGAACAAAAATAGAAAATATGCAAAGAAACCTATTTAATTTTTTACTTCCTTTTACAATAAAGGAAGTATTGGATTCACCCCAAAAAATCCAAATTGAGTTTTCAACAGATCTCTACGTTTTCGAGTCCCCTGCACCCAAAAAACATGTTTTTGTTCATTGGTCTGTCTGTCTCGGTGTGTGTCTGTCTGTCAACAGAATATCTCAAAAACGAAAAGAGGTATGGCGTTGAAACTTCATATAGAAGTTTTGTGTACTATATAGATGCGACAGCAAGCTTTTGAAGAAAATCGCATAACCGGAAGTAGGTGTTTATTCTTGTGATTTTTCAGTTTTGTTTTTTTTTAAACGGCTAAGATTTTTTCAAATTTTACATTTTTATTACATTCTTAATGTGTATTGATGTGAGATAGGTGATTTTCAAGTTGAATACCTCTAAAATGGGTTTCTTTTGTTTTTTTCCTATTTTTTTATTAACTCCTATTTTAAATAGAACACCCGGTATATTATTATATTTTTGAATTCAGATTAAAATTTTAGAGAAAATTTGTCTCTTGAACTAACACTCCATTTTGTACAGGGTGGCCAGATAAGAATGCAAAGTGCTGTATCTGGAAAACTATTCATCGTAGAGACTTGCGGTAAAAAAATTTATTACTAAAGTGGCCAAAAGAAGACCGTGGAAAATATTTTCAGATTTCCAAGATGGTCGCCAGGGGGCGTAACCGCCATCTTAAACTTTTAAAGTGATTTTTCACTGAAATCCACCTAGTAAATGTTACCAAAAAATATATGCTTTTTAAAGCTAAGCTTTACTCGAGTAGTTTTTGTTTAACACTTTTTGACGTATCTATTAAAGTAAAGTGGAGGGTGTAATTCAATGTTTTTTTAAATAAACAGCTGTAACTCCTAAACGACTGAACGGATTTTAACAAACTTGGTCTCGTTGGAAAAAGCATTTATTGTTCCGTCAAACCAATCTTACCTGTGATATGTCTAATTCTTAGTGATGCCGCTAGAGCGCGTTTTTTGATATAATAACAAAATTGCAAAATTCTCTAAGAAATTAAATGCAATAATATGACTTTGTTTTCATAAAAATGTAAGGAAATGATACCTAAATAGGCTAGTGAAAACCGTATCTCGATATCTTATTTGTAGCCTGAAATATCGAAGAAAAAAGATTTAGTTATCATATAATTTCAAAAAGACGCTATTACACCGGTATTTATTGTTATTTATTTGTCTTTTTTCAAGATTCAATAATAAAATGTTATAATTTAATAATTTTTAAATAATAAAAGTATTCTTAGTTCAAAAAATTTAAAAAAAACCCATAATAAGAAAAAAAAGGTTATTTTAAACGCGAGCGCTTGTGGACGTGAAATTTGACCGGTGACGATAAATTACCCGTGAGTGGGCCTTATCTCATCGATATTCACGAAGATAAGTGAAGTGACAAAGGAAAAGTGACTAAAAGCGTTAGTTTATGTAATAAATAGCAGAAACAGGTGATTTTACCGTATTTAATAGCCGAACAAGCGTATCGGGCAAGCCAACGCGATTGCCGCGAACAAGGTCGAGCTGAAACGGCGATTGCAGGTCAGACTGCAACAACGACTGGAAACGCAGATAAATAAAGGCTATTTACCTAAAATAGGAACCAGATATCATAAATGAATTCAGGAGCCAAAAGAGATAGGGACCTAAACAGTAGTGGGGAAAAAGAAATAGAAATATTTCAAAGAAGCAAGAAAATAATTAGATCCCCTCCTAACGAAACCGAGGCGATAATCGTAAAAGACAAAGATATGGGAGAATTAAAGGAAATCAAAGATATGATGAAAACAATGTTAGACGAAATCAAGAAAAATACAGAAGAAAACAGGAAGTTAAGAGAAGAAATGGAAAAGAGAGAAAAAAATGGGAGAATGAGAAAAAACAACTGATTAGAAGAATAGACCTACTAGAAAACAAATACGAAGCAATGGAAAAAGAGAAACGTAAATACAACCTAGTAATCAAAGGAGTGAAATTTGAGAATGAACTAAAAGAACAAGCAACAAAACAGTTTCTAAGCGACAAGCTGGGGGTGGAAGTGGAAGTAAAGTCGGTGACTATATTGCAGGACAAAAATGGCTACAACACTAACATCATAGAGATGAAAGACTGGAACAGCAAACAGGTGGTAATGAAAAATAAATACAAGCTAAAAGGAACTCAAACCTACATAGATAACGACATGACGATTAAAGAAAGAGGTGTGCAAGCTGAAATCAGAAAAATCGCTAAAGAACAAATAAGCAAAGGGCGGAAAGTAAGAATCGGATATAGAAAGATCACCATTGAGGGAGTGGAATACGTATGGGACGACGAAGAAAAAGGAGTAGTTGAAAAATAAAAAAACTAACAACACCGGGGGGATGGATCAACATGAAGACGACAACAGCAAAGGACAAGGTAAAAGATAATGGTCTTAAGATACGGAAGCAAGAAGCAAGAAAAAGCAATGAAAATGGTGACTCGCTCTTATATAAAGTAAATAACAACATAAAAAATCCTGGAAATACGAATAGCATGGCTAACTTCGAAACATGGCGAATCGGGACGTGGAATGTCCGAGGATTACACGGTAAAGAGGAAGAGATAGCCGAGGAACTAGAAAAATCAAACTTAAAACTAATAGGGCTCACAGAAACAAAAAGAAAAGGAACTGGTAGTCAAATAATAGGAAAAGGCACACTTCTAATATATGGAGGAGTTAAAGAGTCGACAAGAGCACAAGCAGGAGTCGCGTGTGTTATTAGAAAAAACACTGTAGAAAAAGTAAGAGACTGGGAACTCATTAACGAGAGGCTTTTAAAAATTACATTACAGCTACACCAAAGCACAATAATTACAGTAATAACAGCTTACGGACCAAGTGAAAACGATTTGACAGCTGAAAAGGACAAATTCTGGAACGAATTACAAGGTGTAATAGATACGTGCAAAGGATACCTAGTGTTGGTGGGAGACTTCAACTCAAGAGTTGGAAATGAAAGCAGCAAGTGGAAAGATGTGCTGGGGCCGTATGGAGAAAAAACAGTAAACAACAATGGTAAGCGATTACTGGAATTTTGTACAGATAATAGCCTTATAATTACTAATAGTTTTTACCAACACAAGGAAATACACAAGATAACCAGAGAGGTAATAAGCAGAAAGGAAAAGTCAATAGTAGACTATATCCTAGTGGAGAACAGAGACAAGAAAATTGTCAAAGATGTAAGAACAAAACGGGGTCATGAAATTGGAAGTGACCACTTTCTCGTTGAAGCTACACTTGGTTTCCCCACAAAAACAACTAATATATGAAGCGCAAAAAGAAAGCACTGACAAAGTAACAATAAGAGCTTACAAACTGCGAAATGAACAGATCAGAGCAGAATATACAGAAATACTAGAAAGAAAATGTATGAACCCAAAGTATAAAGCGGAGTGCAGCGACATTGAAGAAAAATGGAAGAGATTCAAAGACGTACTGAGGAGCACGGCAGCAGAGGTCTGTGGTACAAATAGAACGAGGAAAAATAAAAAACATACAGCATGGTGGAATGAACACATCAAGAAAGAGATCAAGGAAAAGAAAAACTTATGGAAAAAATATTTAAGTAAAAGAAGTCTAGAGACCTATGAAGCATATAAAATACAAAGAATAAAAACCAAAGGCCTGGTTATCGAAGCAAAGAAGGAATCATGGGAGGAATTTGGAAAACAGCTAGAGGAGAACAGTAGGAACAATCAGAAACTGTTTTATAAGGTACTGAAATCTTTTAGAAGTAAAAAAGAAGTAAGACTAAAACAAGTTAAAACCAAGGAAGGAAACATAATACACGAAGAAAAAGAAGTTCTAAACAGGTGGCAACAATATTTCCAGGAATTATTAACACAAGGTAACACACAGCAAAGCACCAGACAGACTAATAGCCGAAGTATGGAACAAATAAACGCTAGAATAGTCACTGCCGCCGAAAATAAAATAAAATTAGACGAAATAACGGAAATGGTGGCTAAAATCAAACTTGGGAAGGCAGCAGGATGTGACGAACTGACACCGGAAATGGTCAAATTGATGGGAAACAGTGGAATAAAAGAGTTACACAAGATATGCAACTTTGCATGACAACTAAAGAAGATTCCAAACGATTGGAGCACGGCAATCATAGTTCCAATACATAAAAAAGGAGACACAAAGGAGTGCGTAAATTACCGAGGGATTTCCTTACTGTGCGTGGCAGCTAAAGTGTACGAAGGCATCCTAGAAAAGAAACTAAGATCAGACATAGAAAAACAAATACAGGACGCTCAAAGTGGATTTCGTGCGGAACATAGTGTACAAGACCATATATTCACCCTACAACAGTTGGCAGAAAAGTTGTTGAGTAAGAACAGAAAAGCATACCTCTGTTTCATAGACTTGAAACAAGCATTTGACAGTATTAAAAGAAACACCATATGGAACAGCCTAACAAAAAAAAACGTTGAACCGGACTTAGTGGACACCGTAAAAAGCACTTATGATCTAACGTTAAACAGGGTGAGAACTGGTAACATGCTATCAGACTCGTTCATAACAACACAAGGAGTAAGGCAGGGGGGAGTGTTAAGCCCGCTTTTGTTTATATGCGTCATGGACGATATAATAAAAGAATGTAAACAAAAAATGAAAACCTTCAATGTAGGTTACAAAAATCTACAACCTGTCAACCTAGAAGTGTGCGCGTTTGCTGATGACGTAGTCTTATGTGCGAACACGGAGAAGAGACTACAAGAAAACCTGGATGTGTGGAATGAAGTGTTAGAGAGGTATAGCCTGGAACTCAACACGGACAAAACCAAAGTCGCAGTAATATTAAACGAAAACACCAAAATCAGCATAAAGATAAACAACAAGAGTATTGAGCAAGTACAACAGTTCAAATATTTAGGCAGTACCATACACACACGAGGTACATTGGAAGAGGAACTAAACAATAGATTAAGTACAGCAAACAGAGTTTTCCAAGCCATATCAAAAAGTTTCCTAAACCAAAGGGCGATATCCACCCACACAAAGTTAACCGTATACAAAACCATCTACCAACCAATCTTACTGTACGGCGCTGAAAGCTGGGTATTGACAAAATCGGAAAAATTACGATTACAAGCAGCAGAAATGAAATTTCTAAGGAAAATTAAAGGGATCAAAAGAACAGACAAAATAAGAAATGAAGTAATCCGGCGAGAGTTAAACGTAAAACCGCTAAATGACGAAGTTGAAAAACACAAGTTACGATGGCTCGGACACTTAATTCGGATGGACAGTGAAAGACAAGTTAAGAAACTATGGCAAGTCAAACCAACTGGCAAAAACAGAAGAGGAAGACCCAGACGAACTTGGAACAGTAGCATCCTAGAAATACTACAAGAAAGAGGACTAACTTGGGAAGAGGCAACGCGTATGGCAATGGATAGGAAGACCTGGAGAAAATGGATCAGTAATAAGTAACAAGCAAGAGTACAAACCCTCGACACCCAAGGGTACAAGAGGACCGGACTATGTATGTATGTAATAAGAAAAAAGGACCGATTTTGAAATAAAACTAATGCCTCCTTAAATCCTCGAACTGTCTTCCATCACACTCAATGCATTGTTGGAGCCGCTCATGCGTGGACATTACAGCAGCTTCAATTTCTGCTCTTGACAGGCTACAAATGGCCTCTTGTATTCGTATTTTCATGTCGTCTCTCGTTGTTGGTGGAATTTGGTAAACAATATCTTTCAACCGACCCCATAGAAGTCGAAACAGGTGAGGTCTGGGGATTGGGGTGGCCAAGGAAATAGACTTTCTCGCCCAATCCACCTCTAGTGATATCTTAGATCTAAATGTTCTCGCACATTTCTTGAGAAATGTGCTGGACAACCTTCTAGTTGCAAAAACATATTTTGCCGTAATTGCAAGGGCACATCTTCTAATAAAATAGGGAATTGGTTTTACAGAAAATCAAGGAACACGGCACCATTTAGTAGTTGATCAAAGAAATAGGGTCCTATAATAGTTCCGCCCAGGCTGCCACACCACACATTGAGACTTCAATGGCCTTGATGTTGGACCTCGCACAACCAGTGAGGATTGTTGTCAGACCAATAATGCATATTATGCAAATTAACGTTTCCATCACTTCTAAAAGTGGCCTCATCCGTCCAAAGAATTTCGGATAAAAATTCTCTATTTTCCCTAATCATACCCAACATTCAATGACAATAATCTATCCGTCGGTCAAAGTCTTCGTGATTTAAGGATTGATGTAAAACCATATGATATGGGTGCAGTCTAAAAATTTGAAATAACAAACACATTGTGAAACATGTAAAGTAGTATTTTTAGTGACATAAAAACTTACCTGTGATCCTTTAAAATGTTTAGAATAGTAGTACGTGATATACCCAACGCGTGACACATTGCTCTCGTACTAACATGGGGATTCAATCACACGTCTGCTAAGATATCAACAATATTGTCTTCCGTTGTTCTAGCCGATTGTCTTCGCAACTGAGGTCGAAAGCTGCCAGTATTACGCAAATTTCGCACTAAATGCGGAAAAATTCTCGCATCGCGTAAACGCCGATTTGGATATCGAGCTCTGTATACTCTTTGAGCCAATGCCGCATTTTGAAGACATTCAAAATATACCGCAATCATATCGACAGCTTCATCATTTGTAAAAGGCATTTTAATAGTTTTAAGGACTTACTTGTGTGTGCCACGAACACAAATTACACTGCTTCTATAAGTATAATTTTAATATTTGTTGACAAGTTGATTTTAGGCATTTGTTTTTCCTCCATGGCCTACTCTTCATATTCTGCCTACCTTGCACTTGCATATTATATGCATTGATTATTATGCCCCTACACGTTTTTTTTTCAAATCTTTTGAACTAAGAATACTTTTATTATTTAAAAATTATTAAATTATGAAATTTTATCATTGAATCTTGAAAGACAAATAAATAACAATAAATACCGGTGTAATAGCGTCTTTTAAAAATTATATGATAACTAAATTTTCTTTCTGCGATGTTTCAGTCTACGAATAAGATATCGAGATACGGTTTTCACTAGCCTATTTAGGTATCATTTCACTACATTTTTATAAAAAAAGTCATATTGCATTTAATTTTTTAGAGAATTTTGCAATTTTCTGTTATTATATCAAAAAACGTGCTCTAGCGGCATCACTAAGAATTAGACATATCACAGGTAAGATGGGTTTGATGGAACAATAAATGCTTTTTCCAACGAGACCAAGTTTGTTAAAATCCGTTCAGTCATTTAGGAGTTACAGCTGTTTATTTAAAAAACATTGAATTACCCCTCACCACTTTATTTTAATAGATACGTCAAAAAGTGTTAAACAAAAATTAGTCGAGTAAAGCTTAGCTTTAAAAAGCATATATTTTTTGGTAACATTTACTAGGTGGATTTCATATTTTTCTGATGATCACAGGCGGTGTAAGGACCCCTCGCCCTAATTAACGATGTACGGATCCGAATCCCCCCATCTCCGTGAGTACTAGCTGGCCATTATCGGTTGCACAACCGTTTTGGCGTAACTAAGGTGGGGTCGGTCGTAGTAACAATTAACGTGTTTTAACGAGTGTTTTCTCCTGTAACAGTTCTCAAAACAACTTGACACTCCTCCTACTACAATAACTGCCTTATTTAAATTTTAAAAATCAGAAGTAATAGAGCACATGACTTAGTTTTTTCTAAGCCAAGCTTGATTTCGTTTCCATTTACTCACATGTTACTGTTATCAGCAGAAATGTGTCTAATTATTGCCGACTTACTAATTAGTTGGATAAAGCTATAACTCCCCACCATTGAGGACTGTTGCAATGCTACTGTATTAGAGAAGCTCAATATTAAAATCACTCATGCATGTAATATTACTGTAAAGAAAAACTAAGTTACTACATGTTACTTTAAAATTGTCTATAAATACATGATACAATACAATGAGGTAAATAGATAGTGCATAATAGAGAAAACATTTTTTTTACAATGATAACGCATCATATGTCCGAACATTTTTATAGCCGCACTTCTCCGTGAGATTCCCTTTAATAATAATTTTTATATGTAGTTTTTATACACAAGTGCAAACTGCAGTACATACAATTTTTTCTTAGAATTAAATAGCAAAACTAAGTACACATCTACTTATAAAATCTCAATCAGCCGATCCTGACTTTGACTTGTATGTGATTTGACATTTATTTTTAACCAAAATTTCGTCTTTACAACACGATAGCAAGCAAAGTAGAAAAAATTAAGCTGTTACATTGTAATTTAAAAAATTACTTTTCAATGCCCAATGCTGCCATATTGCTAATTTTATCATAGGTTAATGACAGTCTTCTTTTATTGTAGGTCTGAAGATATCTAAATTCCATTGGATCAGCTGTTATTAAAAGGAACTTTGTCGTTTAAACAATTATAATGAGCATCAAACAAGAAACTACGGATAGTAAATTTTGTAGTACTACAGAAACTGCATCGTGCGTATCGCAAAACATTGATAACAATGAAAATGTTGATAAGTTGTACATTAAACAAGAAATCATCGAAAGTACCAATATAAGGACTCTTAGAGGCGAAAAGCCTTATATTTGTTCGGTTTGTGATTACAAAACGACACAGAAAAGTAGTTTAGTTATACATACGAGGATTCATACAGGAGAGAAGCCTTATAGTTGCTCTGTTTGTGATTTCAAAACAACACAGAAAGTTAATTTAGATCGACATAAGAGGATACATACAGGAGAAAAACCTTACAGTTGCTCTGTATGTGGATACAAAACAACACAGAAAAGTACATTAGTTACTCACATGCGGACTCATACAGGAGAAATACCTTACAGTTGTTCTGCCTGTGCATACAAAACGGCATATAAAAGTGCTTTAATTAGACATATGAGGACTCATACAGGAGAGAAACCTTACAGTTGCTCTGTGTGTGGATACAAAACCGCATTTAGAAGTAGTTTAGTTATACATGTGAAGATTCATACAGGAGAAAAGTCTTATAGTTGCTCTGTTTGTGATTTCAAAGCAACACAGAAAAGTACATTAGTTACTCATATGCGGACTCATACAGGAGATAAACTTCATAGTTGCGCTGCTTGTGCATACAGAACTGCAGAAAAAGGTATTTTAGTTGAACATATGAGGAATCATACAGAACAGAAACCGTACAGTTGCTCTGTCTGTAGATACAAAACAACTCATAAAAGTAGATTAGTTCGACATATAAAGATTCATACAGGAGAAAAGCCTTATAGTTGCTCTGTTTGTGATTTCAAAACAACACAGAAAGTTAGTTTAGTTAGACATATGAGGACACATACAGAAGAGAAACCTTATGGTTGCTCTGCCTGTGTGTACAGGACAGCACATAAAACATCTTTAGTTAGACATATGAGTACCCATACAGGAGAGAGGCCTTACAGTTGCTCTGTTTGTAGTTTCAAAACAGCACAAAAAATTAATTTAGTTCCACATATGAGGACTCATACAGGAGAGAAACCTTATAGTTGCTCTATTTGTAGTTTCAAAACAACTCAGAAAGGTAATTTAATTGCTCATATGAGGACTCATACAGGAGAGAAACCTTATAGCTGCTCTTAACTGTGCATACAGAACAGTAGATAATAGTAATTTATTATACAAGACGATAAAGTTAAATTTTATCCACGAGTGAATCGTTTAACGTCGAGACGAAGTCGAGACGTTAATGATTCAAGAGTGGATAGAAATAACTTTATCGTCGTGTATAATACAATATTTTTTTCTATAGCAAGAACTTTAACAATTTCAAAAAAAAATAAAGACAGCCCATGACATTTCAAAATGTCAGTAGCTAGACTGGGTTGCCACGATAATGCGAAGCTGTCATATTTAATTTAAACAAAAGTTAGAAAATTAAATTACTTTATCTATCCTTGAAGTTAAAGCGCTACTTTATCTACCCTTGCTGTTAAAGTAAAACTTGACCTTTTGTTTTGAGTTGATAAAAGCACACTTTAACATGTGCTATAGAAAAAAATTACTTTAATTAGACATAATGAGGACTCATACTGGAGAGAAACCTTACAATTGCTCTATTTGTAGTTTCAAAACAACTCAGAAAGGTAATTTAATTGCTCATATGAGGACTCATACAGGAGAGAAACCTTACAGTTGCTCTATGTGTGCATACAGAACAGCAGATAAAACTACTTTAATTAGACACTTGAAGACTCATAGAGGAAAGAAGCCTTACAGTTGCTCTGTCTGTGAATACAGAACCGCCGATAAAAGTAATTTAGTTAGACATTTCAGGACTCTGCATAAGTTAGTTTTTTCAATGCCACACACAAATGTGAGTTAGATACAGTATGTCCACCAATTGTTGCAACAAGACATGTAACTAAATAAAAATGTTTGAATTCCAATTCTATATTTGGGAATTAAACCCTGCTTAGCTTCAAGAAGGTCTGGCGATAGGTTGAAAACATTTTGTACTGGGGTAAAATACCTTTTCTCTTCAAAGTACGGAAAAATATTAGAAAATCTTGTTATTATTGAACAAAGTGAACTCATGAAAAATACAAAGTATAGTAGAGATGGGAAATGTAGTTCGTTGCGATGAACTAGTTCTCGCAAACTAGTTCGTGGGAAAGAATCGTTCAATATACTAGTTCGTTCTCAAACTATAATGCGCGTGCAAGCATTTAGATAATCTGTAATCATGTTGAACGAAGAACGAATATGCAGAAATGCAGATATGCAAGTTGATCTAGATTGCTTGCAAGTTGCAACTTGCAAGAGTTGCAGTTGTGTGGACTGGCTTTTGTAGTAATTTATGGAATCTCGTTTATTTGACTGAATGTTACAAGGCTCAAACTATGAATGAATCCACAACTTTTAGCCACCCTGCATATGCTTCAACCCCCTGTGGGTGCAGGAAACCGAAGTGTATTGTTGATGACACTGTCAGTTTTAGTCAAATTCTAGGTTAGCAGGTTAGGTTTTGCGTCAGTCTGTGTTAAATAACAAAACCTATCTTTGTGATTTCACGTAAAGTGACACTAGCCTGCAGTACCGTCAAACGTGTAATACGAATCACAGGTGACTCTACTTATAAATTCATCTGATCTTTCGGTATAATATTACCAAACACTACATCTTTTGAATATATTTTTAGTTGTGGATAAACAGATAAACATATGTTGGTTTTGTGTTCTTTTTGTGAAAATATTACTTAGAATTTTTATTTTAAATAAAATAAAATGTTTTCGTATTACTTTTATCTAACATAAAATATATATTTCACACTAGCCCACAAACATTAAATTATGTAATAATAAATAAAATAATATGCGATGCATATACAGGGTGTTTCATTAATAATTGGAAATATTTTAACTGTAGAATCCTGGGCTCAAAATATTAATATTTAACCCAAATTACTTAGATAAAATGTGGCTCCTTACTGAGATACAGGGTGTTTTATTTAAAAATGATTTTTCCCCATTAAAAACTATTTGACGTATCCGTATCATATTTGGCATGAAGTGTAGACACTGTAAACCATGCTAAATTATGTTAAATAAACGTTTCTGGCTACTACCAGAGGCGTACGACAGGGGCAAGTGAGTGATTGACCCTTCCCAAATTCTACGCCACTGGCGGAATTGCCACTTTAGTACAATTTTTCGGTTCTCCAATACCAATAATGTAAATAACATACTCTTCCTTCGTAACGATAAAGTCATTATTTTTTGAGATAAGTATTTCAAGTTAAACATAAAGCTGAACAGTTATTTTGATTTTAATGTGTATTAAATATGTCGGTGTTTTTTGTCATAAGATTGCATTTATTACGCAAATGAAACTTTAATCCGTATTAACAAAAAACATGTTATTTATTAAAATTTCTTGAAACGAATAGATGCATTCAACATAAAAACAAATTGTGGTTCTGAAAAACACCATTTTGTTATAATCTAAATAAAAGATCAATTTTTGGGGGATTCTACAGTTAAAATATTTCCAATTATTAATGAAACACCCTGTATAGTAAACGAGAGACAATAAGTTGAGTTTCGTTTGCAGCGAGTGTTATCAATCATAATATAGTAATTTGTACAACGAGAGTGGATATGGACATTCCACCCGAGTTGTACAGTGTATTTTTTCTACCACCTATCAATGGAAAAAAATGGAAAATTTATTCAACAGTAATAATTATCCCAAGTGCATTAAAATAGCCGATTAAATTTTGACGTTTTCTGTCAGAATGTTTTGCTAAGAAATTTGTCGAGTAAATTTGCCGCTTAACAAGAATCCCGAGTGCGTAGCACGAGGGATTTTGCGGCGGAAAATTTACGAGATATATTTCTTCAGAGAAAAACATTCTGACAGAAAATCGTCAAAATTTATTCAGGCTAGTTTACATGCACGCTGGATGTTCGGCGTGATTATTTCCTGAATAAATAGATAAAATTCAGTTGGTGAAGCACCTTTAATAATCGTGTTAAAATTATGCACAAGCGATTACATTTTGACACATATTTAACCGCGGTTAAATTTTGACGTTTGAATTTCTGTCATTATTAAACTGACAGAAACCATAGTGATTACGCATTATTATGTACACAAAGAATCATTGAAAATGAACAGGGCTATGCAACTAACATTAGTTGATTACGTTTTCTGAATTCCCCTTGTCTCTAAAGTAGAATCGTGTTGTTCTAACTCTCTACCCATCGTAATAATAAAATAAGGTTGCACGCAATTGCAAAAACGTCGGTTAAGTCAATTTGAAATGCATAACCCTGTTCATTTTCAATGATTGCTAGTGTACATGAAGTACAGTAGTATAAGACTGACTACCTTATACTATGGACTTACCAGTCAGAGAAACGTCTTGAAGACGCCCTATATTCCGGACGGAATGAAAGGAACGAAGAAGAAGAAGAATGTACATGAAGGAAATAATCAACGTTAATTAATAAGATATCTTACAACAAAATCACGTTTGCCACACACAATTCAGCAGAGCGTACCCATAACAAAACAAACAATAAATGAAAGTTGTCTAGGTAATCACGACTAACGTGGTTTGCGATTGATGTACCTATTTCATATCCTCCTGTGTGTGGATATGAAATCATATTCGTTCAGTTAACTACAATTGCCTACTTATCCATTCTGTGGATTGTGAAGAAAACAGAATATTTACATGCGGGAGTAGAAAAAAGCAGTTATTTGTTGTGTGGAGCTCCAATGGGCCAAACAAAAGTCGCTTCTATTTATTTACTTCGCAACACCGGGAGCCTTGAACGAAGGTACGGGCTACCAGGCAACGAGCAAGTAAACCATCGTCATTAGTGGATTATTGGGACCAGCGACCGACAACATTTTATTCATTGGTTTCTCGTTCAAACAGTGTTGAGAATCATTCATATTACAGTAGTTTGCGAACTAGGGACCGGTCGATTACCTAATTCATTTAGTGCACCTAAAAGTATAGTAACGATAAGTAATAATGAAAGAAGAAGACCTTAAACGGGAAATTGAGACAATCACAGAAATGCTGCAAGCTAATGGCTACCCAAAAAGAACTCTAAACCAAACGCTAAAAGAGATGGACAGAAATACAACACCGGCAGGGGATGAGAAAACGAAGCCAACAACCACGGCCGTAATACCATACATTCGAGGAGTTACCGACAAACTGAGAAGAATCGGAAACAGATTCAATATAAGAACTGCCTTCAAGTTCACAACTCTAAGAGGCATGATGACGCATACCAAGCCTCAGAACGAAGATCAGAGTTCAAAGAACTGTATCTACAGCGTACCGTGCGAGTGTGGAAGACAGTACATAGGGGAAACACAACGACCCCTACGAGTGAGATTATCGGAACACCGCAAAAATATTAGAAAGGGCGAAACCATCAAATCCAAGATCGCAGAACACGTCTGGAACGAAGGCCACCACATACAATGGGATAACGCATCAATTGTAGCTAAAGAGGAAAGCAGGTTCCGTAGGAAGCTGAAAGAAGCTACATACATAGCGCTGGCAGTAAAACCAATTAGCCAGGCTAGCGTAGAACTAAAGCCCATTTAGATGCCACTACTGCGCAGAGAATTAGAAAGATAGTCTACTGCGCATACAGCGGTAAGATATATAAGTTTATAACTAAAATATATAACCGATCTGGTGGCCTAGTGGTAAGTAAAGATGACAGGCTAGTAATCACAGCGATCAGCGGTCCTGGGTTCAAATCCCGGGGTAGGCACGAGTGTGCGTATAAAGACGTACAATATCAGTCCTTCTCAGGACTAACTAGGAACACCTGAAGACGGATATAGATCAAAACTCCCGAAACGTTGTGTGATATACACCCTAGACAGTGGAAAAAGTCCGATAAAACATATCTTATTTTTAAAATGTTTGCACGTTGCAAACAGAAAATTGTATAAGAAATTTACTAGTAACTTCATGCGTAAATTATTTAGAAACACTTTCTAAATAATCTGGCCGTAAAAATAAATGTGTGCGTAAATCTGCGGAGATGAAAAATTCACACTAGTTAAAAAATTTAAGAATCCAAGTTTTAAGTGAATGTAATGCTGTTGGTGTCAAATATAACTACTCACTGTCGCTACTCTCGCTCATGATAATTAGAAGAGAATTAATAAACTCAAGTCACTATTTAATTAACGCCACTGCTACAATGTTTTAGGTTATGTTCGTGTTTATCTGTTCTAAATACAAATTCTGTCAACTCCACTGGACATAAATTATAAATATTCCTAAAATGTTTTACTACTGCACAGGTTTACAAGAATTACAAAAAAATATTGAATACGTTGCATGCGTACCGTTTTCGGGTTAGAAAAATTTCCAGAAGAATTTATTTGTAAATTTTCGCAAAAAATTAGTATCGCGTCAAACCAGCTTTACATCCTTCTACAATTTTTTTCTTGTAGCTCTTGAAGAGTATGAACAGGGGTTTTAAATGTTGTGTTTTTCAACGGCGGAAACAAGAGGTGGTCTACAGGAGTAGGATCGCACGATCTCGGCGCCCAAAGGTCTTGTGATATTAATCTTTCTCCGAAAAATTGTCTTCGATATTGTAGGGTGGTTTGAGCTACATGAAGCTTTGCGTTGTTTTGCTGGAAATATCCCCGTTGTAACTCTTCATCATGAAGTTGGTCGATAAATAATTATTGTAGAACGTTGTTTTGGTATCGTTCAGCATTTATTGTTCCTTCAAAGAATATAGGACCGATAGTCCTTCGTCAGCAAGCTACCCAAACACCTATTTTGGGGGATGTAAAGATGCTTCATTAAAGAAGTGTGGGTTATTAGTGCTCCACATATGCATTACTTGAGAATTCACGTACCTGTTTAAGTAAAACCAAGATTCATCAGTAACAAACATCATTTAAATGTACAAGAAACAAGTTACAGTAAAAAAACTATTCTATTGTAATCTGAGGGTAAGAGTTCCTGATACATTTCCAGCCTGTATGGGTATGGGGGGTATGGACACTGCAAGTACCATAACTGAGATCCACTTCTTGAGCAACTCTCCGTATCGATGAAGTCGGTTCGTCTTGCATTCCAATTCTAACTTCGTCAATCTGTTGCTCAGTTCTAACTGATGGTCTGCCAGTCTTGTGTTTATGTGATACATAACCCCTGTCTCTGAAGGTTGCCACAGTACGTTCCACTTATTGAAAAAAATTAGTTTTCTAATGTTACAACATCGGGAAATGTTTCCCTAAATTCAATTAAGCAAGCACGTGCTGAATAAATCCAATCAACTGTCACTGACAGTTGCTAACTTTGTGATGTTATAATTGACATGATCGCCAGCTTAGCCCAATTGTTAAGAGCATTGGACTGCTGTGCGGAAGTCTGGAGTTCAAATCCCAGATCGATGCCTGGCGGGCGGCCTACCCAGTCGCTTTAAATAATTGGAAACCTGCGTTCGGTGAACAAGGAGTAATAATGCGGTTGTCTAATGCGTGATGCTCACCACATCACCACGTGTCATGAATTTGACACGCGACAGCCAGGTGTGATAGCGAGGATACGGAAGCTTTGACCTTCCGCCTTGCAGGCCAAGCTCCTTTATGGGGTGTTAGTGCCTCACCATTATTTATTATTATAATTGACATGACTTGAAAATTCCATGGCCAACCCTCATGAATTTTCTTTTTGTTCATATTATACAATAGGCCGGGCTCCATAGCTCAGTGGTTAAGCATTCTGGCTACTGTTCCAAGGGTCGAGAGTTCGATCCCGGATCCCGGTGAGGTTTTTAAAAATAAAAAATGTGGATGAAAACCTCTACAGAATGCCATCAATCGGAAGTTAAGGAAAAGCCGTGGGTCCCATGCTACTACGATGTGTAGCATGTAAAAGATCCCTTGCTAGGGTTGGAACTCCTTAGTCTCGGCAAAATTCTAAGTAGCACTAATAGTCCAGTCAAATTAGATATTTGCTTGACAAAAATACTACCTGAAAAGTGTATTTTTATAGAAAAAATCCGTAGAATTCAATGAATTACAATGTAAAAGCTGAATCAGTGGAGAAGTGATTCAAAAATGGCGGTAAAAGTAATGAAAAAACGGTTTTATTGCATATAAAAATGCAAAAAAGTTATAAAAATTTAAAAAATATATACGCTGGTGTAGCTTAAAAAACAAACAAAACAAGCTTTCTATGATCAAAATAGATTAATTAGAAAAAAAGTTATCGCCAAAAAACCGCTAAAAATGGCCGATTTTTCAATTGTTTTTAACTTTTTAAGGAAAAATTATACAACGTTGAGATTTTTAGAAAACATAGTACTCGGTGAAATTTGCAAAAATGTTGATTAGTTTTTTTATAAATCAATTTATTTCTAAAAAAATGCGTTTTCGCATAAATTGATTAATCAGGTTGCAGAAGTCGTACAGCAATCAGCGTGGGCTTATTTTTTTCGTTAAGAATTGTACTACCACACACAATATGAACGCGATTTTTGTCATTTGCATATACCTGCAAATTCAATGTGAAAAGTGACCTTCTTTACGAGCACAAAATGCTCAATATTGTTGTCAATTGAAATTACATCAGCACCATTCGATAGCTGTCAATTTTCTGCGAATTTAAAATGCTTTTGTTTATTTTAACAACGAATTACACTTAACGTCAGATTAGTGGTCTTTATAAGACTGGCTCTTGGTGTAATTATATATCACAGAAAGACAGGTACGTGTTTTTCATTAATGCAAATATCGTTTTTCTCCAACTACACGAATAAAACGCCATATTGTCGAATAATTTTGTATAAAAAGTAAGTCATTTCGGGATGTTCACCAATTACCTTGGCAACTGTACACTTTTCGGTTCATATTTGCACTAGTACAAAAATGGACGCAAGATAGGGTTTTACATGGTAAATTTTAAATAAAAACCAAACGCTTCGTCAATATTCGGCAATCGTCGTCGTTGTTGTTTATTTTCCCCGTATAGTGATTGTTTATTTGCGCCATGACAGTTCTCAAAAATTCAATTTGAAAACAGTAAACGAAGAAATGGAAGTTGATCTTAGTGAATTATCCGAACCTGAAAATGAAATAAGTTGTACCCCACCTGGTTTAAAGAAGTCGGCTTATAATGCCACACAAGAATTATTACCCAAAAAATCGAAAGAAGTTTACGAAAACAGTTATAGACGATTTATGGAGTGGCGACTAGCGAATAAGACAACATCTTTTTCGGAGAACGTATTAATTGCATATTTTGCCGAATTATCTAACGCAGTAAAGCCATCCACGTTATGGGGACATTTTTCTCTGTTGAAAGCGACATTAAATGTGAAAAACGACATTAATATTGGAAAATACTCCAAAGTTGTAGCATATTTAAAACGAAAATCTAATGGGTACCTGCCGAAAAAATCAAAAACTTTAACTAAAGAGCAAATTAATCAATTTATATCTGAAGCTCCAGAAGAAAAATATTTAATGACAAGGGTGTGAAATCCGATACTAGTTTTGTAGTTATCCGTAGTTTTAATGCGTAGTGTTTTTTTTATAGATTGCTCTTATATTTGGCATCGCTGGAGCACTACGGCGTGATGAAATGTCAAAACTTGAAGATATAACTGATTTGGGATCTGCTTTATTAGTACGAATTCCCGACACCAAAACAAAAACACCGAGGTCTTTTACAATAACCGGAGACGACTATATGAATCTCTACAGAAGATACAGAGCTCTTCGTCCTAATGACATGAACGAAATCCGATTTTTTTATTAAATACCAAAATGGCAAGTGCCATTAGAAGTGTTGTTGGAATTCATAAATTCGCAGGGACGGCGCAAGAAATAGCTCAATATCTAAAATTACCGGATTCAAAATTGTACACCGGCCATTTTCTACGACGTACATCAGCCACATTGTTCGTAAATGCAGGTGCTGACTTAATAGCATTGAAAAGGCATGGAGGATGGCAGTCGTCTACAACAGCTGAAGGCTATATTGATGAATCCTTGTCTAATAAATTGGAAACCTCCAAGAAAATTCTCAATCTGAATGACGGCGATAATGCGATGTCTTGCAATACCGCGACCAACACATTAATAAAAAATAATATACCATCATGTGCCCCAATACAGTTCACTAACTGTTCAAATTGTACCGTAACATTTGAGTGATGAGAGAATAAATGTACTTTTTGCTGACTTTATTAAATAATTTAAAATTTTCTACAATGTTTTATTCTAAATAATAAGTCATATTGTCGAATGTATGAGTAGTTGGAGAAAAAATAGTATGTTTCATTCGCACAAAAAATGCGTAAGACTCACCGGACTCCGCTGCGCGTCGTCCGGTGAACTGTCTTACTTGTCCCGAAATCATGCATTTTTTGTACTAATGAAACAAATAACTATTATATTAATATAATCCATTTTGGAAACTCCTGTGACATTTACAGTGTAAAATGGAAAATTTTGAATACCTACTATTTCAGCTGATTGTATCTACTTAATGGTCAGTAGCGTCAAACTTGTAAGCAAGGTTATTACAAATTATTTGTTATTTTGCTAAACCTTAATGTGAATCGTAGTTTTAGTGAAACAAAGTAAAAACATAATTTATTAATAACTTTAATAAGTAATCTTGTATTTAAGTAATAGCGTTTTGTCAAAGTGGATACTTTCTAGCATAATTTTAACACATGGGCTAAAAGTAAACAGCTGATTTCACTTTTAACACGCTGATTTATAAAACGTCATTTTTAGGGAATCAAGTTAGTGTTAAAAGGCCTACTTTTAGTAGTAGTCGTAGAAAAACAAATATATACTTTTTTCTACGATCGTGTCAAAATGACAACTTTTGGCACAGTTTCTAGTGTCAAAAGTGACGTTTGTAGCACTCTTAATATTAGCGCCCGAACCTTGCCTTAGACTTTGCATTTTGAGTCTTCTAACATCATTTTAGTTAATCGAATCGGTTTTTGAGGGTTTCCCAGTTCTTCTATGGCACTCTACAGTGCTATTCTGTCTATTGAACCTTAGGCTTTTTGAAAATCAACACAAAAAATAACAAAACTGTGGAAATAATAAAACGCTTTGTAAACAGCATGCATATTAAATTTTATCGATTTAGCTTGAATAGCTTTGAAATAACAAGGCCGGTTCCATACATTTGGTACGCACTGTATAAGTACCCTAAAGTCCGTTCACCCAGAAGCTGATTACGATGTAAACAAACTGTTTGACAGATCGAAGGTGCGGGTACACACTGTGCGTATTTTACGTAAAACTCCGTTGCGTTTGTTACGATACTGTACGTTTATAATTTAAAAAATAATCACTTATAATACCATGAGTAGTCAAAGTTATGTCGACTATTTTTGTGGTGGTGTCACGAATGTCCATTGCGCTTTGGTACGATTAGGACGAGTGCGATAGCACGAATTCTAATCCAAAGCACAATGGACATGAGTAGTGATACCACCGCAAAAATAATCTACTTAACTTTGACTAAGAATGGTATTCGAGGGACTATTTAATGAACCAAACTACTTTTTCAAATTAGTTTTCAGTAAATCTAGCAACAAACTACGCAATTTCTATAGTAACAGAACACTAATATTGACTTTTTCTAATAAAAATAGCATTTGTTAAAAATAGTCAAGGGTAATACCACAAGCAGTGGATATATTTTTGACAAATATTTTGTCGTTTCCATGTAAATTATTGCGTTTAAATTTCACGATACAAAATCACATCAAAAATGTCACGAGCCGAAGGCGAGTGACATTTAAATGTGATTTTGTTGAGTGAAATTTGCAATAAATTCTATGGAAATGGCAAAATATTTTAAAATAATATATCCACTTCGAGTGGTATTTGGGACGACTATTTAACAATATTAATACATAACGATTAACTTTATTGAAAAATAATCCAACAATTAATATAATTATTCATTCTCAATTAAATTCAGCGAAATACTTCCAAAACACAGCATTTTAAAATTTTTAAAACAAGCCACACAGTTTGTTGGGGTTTAGTGTTATGTAACCTAGCGATATCACTAAGGACAGAACATCGTTGCTAAGCGATACTTCGCAAAAAGGCTATTTATTTTTTGAGTACGTACATTGTTTTGTGAATATTTTGCATGGTGCCCAATATTCAGTGATATACTGCTGTTATTGGTTGAAAAAAGCAAATGTCTGCACTATGATTGGCTTATATGTTATAGTGTTGAATAGTCACTTGAATACCTTCTAGGAAGATATACCCACTGATATTTTGTTGATTGGTCAAGAAACGTCAGAATTCTGGATTTTCATTGGTTACTTTTTGACAGATGACAGGTGAATTGAATAGTCAAGATAATTGTTTTGATCAAAATTCGTCTTTATTTGGTACTTAGTGAAATTTTCTCAATAAATAATTTTTTAGAGTTAATTACGCAAAATAAGCATTTGTAAATTATCTGTGAGTATGTGTCATTCCTAAACTTTACAATTTGAATAACGATGATGGACTTGCTGTCATCATTCTGAGTTGTCTTCGCTGAGTTGAATAACTATTTTTTGAATGACAACTTCTACAATATCGTCCAGTTCGTACATGCGCCTTTCTTCGTTTATAATGTGGTTTGCACTGTTTCTCAATCAGAAGGATTCGCTTGGGAAATACCTTCCAAAAAGAGGTTTTTACGTCGCCTAATTTAAATGTTGTATTGCGAGCTGCCACGATTTTTTTGAAAATGAACTCTATAGGATTGAGCTCACAATGGTAAGGCGGCTGATGCAAAATAATAATATCACGAGATTTTGCAATCTCATCAACTACAAAAAATTTAAAATTATGTTTATGTTGTCATGTTAGCGCAACTAACGCCACTTTCAATGAGTCGTTATCGAAGGAGATGTTTTTTTCACGTAACCAATTTATTCGCCAAGCAGTTGTAGGAAGTCGTTCTGACTTGCCTACTATGGTACATAGCGTTATCAAACACCACCACATAATTTTTCGGTAGTTTTTGACAAATTGATGCGAACCATTTTTCATACACCTCCCTTGTTATCTCTCCATGAAAATCCCTTTCATTTTTGCTTCAATCAAACACAAGCAATCCATCCTCAAAGAACCCATTTTCGTTTCCCATGTGCTTAACTATGAGCCTTTTTCCCTTTCCTGATACATTTTTAAAGCCCGGTGAAAGACCTTCTATGAAGGCTTGTCGAGAGGATGTAATGTTTTCGTCCATCCAAAGTTTAGAAAACCTAGAAAAACACAAAAAAAAAGAAATGTAAGACAACAGTACAAGGAAGTTAACATAAGCGAAAGGGCCTCCAGGCACGATCCTTCAAAATCAGGGATGAGAATGGAACATTGCTTGGCGATTAAATTATTATAACCCATAGATGCTCATTTTGCCGAATAGACCAGAGGTAGACCACCAGAAGAAGCAAACATATACAGGACCGGAACCAGAAATTGAAGCCCCTACTTACAAAGTGTTTCTTTCCCAATTTACAATTCGGAAGGTAGATTTTATAGTGATATGTTTTATCGGACACATCTGTCAAGGTGTTATGAATAACAAGAAATAAGAAGATATACCACCTCTGTGTTGATTTTCAAAAAGCCTAAGGTTCAATAGACAGAATAGCACTGTAGAGTGCCATAGAAGAACTGGGAAACCCTCAAAAACCGATTCGATTAACTAAAATGATGTTAGAAGACTCAAAATGCAAAGTCTAAGGCAAGGTTCGGGCGCTAATATTAAGAGTGCTACAAACGTCACTTTTGACACTAGAAACTGTGCCAAAAGTTGTCATTTTGACACGATCGTAGAAAAACAAATTTCGATTAACTAAAATGATGTTAGAAGACTCAAAATGCAAAGTCTAAGGCAAGGTTCGGGCGCTAATATTAAGAGTGCTACAAACGTCACTTTTGACACTAGAAACTGTGCCAAAAGTTGTCATTTTGACACGATCGTAGAAAAAAGTATATATTTGTTTTTCTACGATCGTGTCAAAATGACAACTTTTGGCACAGTTTCTAGTGTCAAAAGTGACGTTTGTAGCACTCTTAATATTAGCGCCCGAACCTTGCCTTAGACTTTGCATTTTGAGTCTTCTAACATCATTTTAGTTAATCGAATCGGTTTTTGAGGGTTTCCCAGTTCTTCTATGGCACTCTACAGTGCTATTCTGTCTATTGAACCTTAGGCTTTTTGAAAATCAACACAGAGGTGGTATATCTTCTTATTTCTTGTTATTCATAACACCTTGACAGATGTGTCTCATCGGTGTAATTGACTCACCTATTGTTTATGGGCATAGACAAGATCTTATATGATGTATTTAATAATGCAGATTCCTCTATAATTTGTGCACCTCGTTTTGTCCCCCTTCTTATTTATGGGTATTATGATGCCAGTCTTCCAGGATTCAGGTATTCTTTCATTCTCCCATATTTTTCCGAGTAGTTTGTGTATTCGTTTTCATAATTTACATCCTCCTGCCGTTATAATTTCAATATGAATCCTTTCCTCTCCTGGTGCTTTTCTTTTCTTGAAACTATTTATTATTCTTACTGTCTCTTTGGTTCAAACTTATGTTTGACCATGGATTAACAAAAAGGTGTAAAACTCGGTGGAATCGTGTAAACACAAAAGTGCGTGTAATTAGGCTACAAAAACTAGTTCAACGCGTGCTAGGAAAGTTGTTTCTGAACAAGACTCGACAGTTTGCATCGAGTTACTGGGTCAAGTTGCAGATTACTATAGAAAGCATTTCGCCAACCTTTGCGTTATGCGACGTGCAGTGGGTCATATTGCCACCACTTTGTATAATTACGCTACATCTGTTACGCTGCATGCTATCGTGTTTTTTAGTTTATGTTAATAGTAGATTGAGAAAACACGACACACATTTAATCATATATAAGATTCTGTATTTATTATTGAAATTAATATACTTTTAATCATTGAAGTATGTTCATTTGTAACGAGAGACGGAAGGCTAAGATTGTCTTAAAAGGGGTGGTAAGGCCTTACATTCCCCCGGTACATCTTATCGCAACCAAGAAGTTCCATCTCCTGTCAAAAAACAACCTGGTTCTACAATACTATAAAATCTGTTTTCTGAATGTCATTTTTTGGCAGTGGTCTATTGTGATATGTTTTTTCGGACTTTTTCCACTGTCTAGCGTGTATATCACACAACGTTTCGGGAGTATTGATCTACTCACGTTTTCAGGTGTTCCTGGTTAGTCCTGAGAAGGACTGATATTCTACGCTTTTTTACTTAAACTCGTGCCTCCCCCGAGATTGAACCCTGGACCGCTGATCGCTGTGATTACTGGTCTGCCACTCTTACCACTAGGCCACCAGCGCGATTCAAACCCCGGGGGAGGCACGAGTTTACGTAGAAAAACGTACAATATCAGTCCTTCTCGGGACTAACCAGGAACACCCGAAGACGGGAGTAGATCAAAACTCCCGAAACGTTGTGTGATATACACGCTAGACAGTGGAAAAAGTCCGATAAAACATATCACTATAAAATCTACCTTCCGAATTGTAAATTGGGAAAGAAACACTTTGTAAGTAGGGGCTTCAATTTCTGGTTCCGGTCCTGTATATGTTTGCTTCTTCTGGTGGTCTACCTCTGGTCTATTCGGCAAAATGAGCATCTATGGGTTATAATAATTTAATCGCCAAGCAATGTTCCATTCTCATCCCTGATTTTGATGGATCGTGCCTGGAGGCCCTTTCGCTTGATGTTAACTTCCTTGTACTGTTGTCTTACATTTCTTTTTTTTTGTGTTTTTCTAGGTTTTCTAAACTTTGGATGGACGAAAACATTACATCCTCTCGACAAGCCTTCATAGAAGGTCTTTCACCGGGCTTTAAAAATGTATCAGGAAAGGGAAAAAGGCTCATAGTTAAGCACATGGGAAACGAAAATGGGTTCTTTGAGGATGGATTGCTTGTGTTTGATTGAAGCAAAAATGAAAGGGATTTTCATGGAGAGATAACAAGGGAGGTGTATGAAAAATGGTTCGCATCAATTTGTCAAAAACTACCGAAAAATTATGTGGTGGTGTTTGATAACGCTATGTACCATAGTAGGCAAGTCAGAACGACTTCCTACAACTGCTTGGCGAATAAATTGGTTACGTGAAAAAAACATCTCCTTCGATAACGACTCATTGAAAGTGGCGTTAGTTGCGCTAACATGACAACATAAACATAATTTTAAATTTTTTGTAGTTGATGAGATTGCAAAATCTCGTGATATTATTATTTTGCATCAGCCGCCTTACCATTGTGAGCTCAATCCTATAGAGTTCATTTTCAAAAAAATCGTGGCAGCTCGCAATACAACATTTAAATTAGGCGACGTAAAAACCTCTTTTTGGAAGGTATTTCCCAAGCGAATCCTTCTGATTGAGAAACAGTGCAAACCACATTATAAACGAAGAAAGGCGCATGTACGAACTGGACGATATTGTAGAAGTTGTCATTCAAAAAATAGTTATTCAACTCAGCGAAGACAACTCAGAATGATGACAGCAAGTCCATCATCGTTATTCAAATTGTAAAGTTTAGGAATGACACATACTCACAGATAATTTACAAATGCTTATTTTGCGTAATTAACTCTAAAAAATTATTTATTGAGAAAATTTCACTAAGTACCAAATAAAGACGAATTTTGATCAAAACAATTATCTTGACTATTCAATTCACCTGTCATCTGTCAAAAAGTAACCAATGAAAATCCAGAATTCTGACGTTTCTTGACCAATCAACAAAATATCAGTGGGTATATCTTCCTAGAAGGTATTCAAGTGACTATTCAACACTATAACATATAAGCCAATCATAGTGCAGACATTTGCTTTTTTCAACCAATAACAGCAGTATATCACTGAATATTGGGCACCATGCAAAATATTCACAAAACAATGTACGTACTCAAAAAATAAATAGCCTTTTTGCGAAGTATCGCTTAGCAACGATGTTCTGTCCTTAGTGATATCGCTAGGTTACATAACACTAAACCCCAACAAACTGTGTGGCTTGTTTTAAAAATTTTAAAATGCTGTGTTTTGGAAGTATTTCGCTGAATTTAATTGAGAATGAATAATTATATTAATTGTTGGATTATTTTTCAATAAAGTTAATCGTTATGTATTAATATTGTTAAATAGTCGTCCCAAATACCACTCGAAGTGGATATATTTTTTTAAAATATTTTGCCATTTCCATAGAATTTATTGCAAATTTCACTCAACAAAATCACATTTAAATGTCACTCGCCTTCGGCTCGTGACATTTTTGATGTGATTTTGTATCGTGAAATTTAAACGCAATAATTTACATGGAAACGACAAAATATTTGTCAAAAATATATCCACTGCTTGTGGTATTACCCTTGACTATTTTTAACAAATGCTATTTTTATTAGAAAAAGTCAATATTAGTGTTCTGTTACTATAGAAATTGCGTAGTTTGTTGCTAGATTTACTGAAAACTAATTTGAAAAAGTAGTTTGGTTCATTAAATAGTCCCTCGAATACCATTCTTAGTCAAAGTTAAGTAGATTATTTTTGCGGTGGTATCACTACTCATGTCCATTGTGCTTTGGATTAGAACTCGTGCTATCGCACTCGTCCTAATCGTACCAAAGCGCAATGGACATTCGTGACACCACCACAAAAATAGTCGACATAACTTTGACTACTCATGGTATTATAAGTGATTATTTTTTAAATTATAAACGTACAGTATCGTAACAAACGCAACGGAGTTTTACGTAAAATACGCACAGTGTGTACCCGCACCTTCGATCTGTCAAACAGTTTGTTTACATCGTAATCAGCTTCTGGGTGAACGGACTTTAGGGTACTTATACAGTGCGTACCAAATGTATGGAACCGGCCTTGTTATTTCAAAGCTATTCAAGCTAAATCGATAAAATTTAATATGCATGCTGTTTACAAAGCGTTTTATTATTTCCACAGTTTTGTTATTTTTTAACTAACAAGGTCGGGAGCTGCACAGCCAACTTGATTTGTTTTAAATAGGAAGGGGGGTCAAATCGCATACCGTTTGAAAGGTATTTTCAAGTAGAATTCAGCGACACACAAAAGCAAAGCATATCTCAGAGGGTTTGAATTTGAAGGTTCAGTAGAATAACTTAATCCAAATGATAGGTTTGTGCATATGTAAATCCAGACCAAAAGAAAGTAATTGACACAAAAGGTTGTTATGTGCATACTAAAGGAGCGAAGCTATTAATAAAGGCAAAGGCCAGTGAAAAGGCGAGCAATCTGAAAGGTAGATGAAAGCAAGATAAGAATAAAATAGAAAATTGCAAGAGCAATCCAGAATTAAGGAATGGAAGAGAAGAAAAGCAAGTGACGTGTAAAAATGGTGGACTCAAATACCAGTGTAATAAATTCCAAAATTCAAAAAGCAGAGCAGTGTAACGAGAAGGAACAATACTAGTTATAAGCGAAAGATAATATTTAGATTTAAGAAAATGTTAATTTAAGATTTATGTATTCAAACTTTACTCCGTTCATAGTTGTTTGTTATCAAAACTAATTTCTAATTAATAGCAGAAGATCGCGGTAACATAGCAACGTGATGCTTTTTTGTTGTTAATAAGAGAACAATCGAAATAAAATTGTTGAAAATTTGTGCTCCCAAATAATTAATGTTTTTATATAATAAAAGTGTTCTTGCCCAAATAAAAAGTATACAGTTTATTTACATAAGTGTTTAGGCAGCTGTACTAGTATTTGTGGCGAGTTCTACGACGAAAAATAAAAAAATCTAATTTGCCTCCGAGGGAACATCGGCAGCCGACACCTGAAATTTCCGATCATCGACTACAGTTCAACTAAGCATCGGAAGCCAGAGATCTGGACTGCATCACATCAGCGGGGTCTGCAGGAGCATCCTGAGAGAGATTTGCAGCCAGGGGAGCGTCCCCAGCAGAGAAAATCAACGGCATCATCTCCGTGCCAAATTCGGCAATCTTTACGAGGTAGGAATTAACTATAAATTCGAGTGTTGGCGTTCGGGAAAGCTATTTAAATACAAGAATAAACCTTGCTGAAGAAGCCCAGCGATTTTCCAAGAGTCCAAATGCTTCGTGGGCTTCACAAAATGGATGGCGTTGGTGAATTTTGCGGGTTTTGCAAGGATTCCAAAGACAGCATAAACAAATGAGAATTAGCGTGGGTCTACGTCACACCTGTAACAATGAAGTCGAGGTTTATGTTGCCAAGCAGAATATTGAATCAATTTACCTGACGCTTCTTCGCCTATTTTCACACACTATTAAAACTTTCAAATAATCGCCATATTGCCCAAACAGCTTTATGTGATAAATGTCAATTTACGAGGTGGTGAATTATATGAACTAGAATCGCACATTTGAACTACTAATTTATGAATATAGCCAATTTCTGATCCCAACTGAGAAAAGAGTTTTTGTGTTCTGCCGTGAGCTAGTATAAAATATTGCAATTCAATAAAATATAAAGAGGGGCAGTTAACCAATTATCTTGAACATCAACAATAAGAGGTGCTCTGGAAAACAAAAGGTTTATGAACGTCAATTACGTTTACGAACTATCATATAAGTTTATGAAAATATTGCTTTAAAGAGTAGGTAAATCTACCAATATTTTAAATTGGTCAGAAGATAAATAAGAAAGATACAGGGGTGTGAAGGTGAGAAGTTAAACACGCTGCATATCAAACCAATTCACAAAGAAAACCACAGTATCTTGAGTTATTTTATGGGTAGTACGAAATTAAACGCAGCCGCCTGTCTTATACCGTGTGTCCCAAAAGTCTGGAATAAATTGAGTATTTCCTAACATATACGTTTCCGGCTAAAATCCCCAAACACGTCAATTTTATTTTTTATTTGAGCATTTTTTGAAATAAATTGCATACATACAGGGTGTCCCGCGTATGAGGTATGGCGTTATCGATGTTTTTTTTTAATGGAAACCCCCTTTTTTTATTACGGAATCTGAAAGAACGCATCTTTTTACTTACGTTAAGCTAATTTTTGAGTATAGATCAGATGATCAAAAATTAAGAAAAAATTTAAAAGTCGCAAAATACTAAGTTTAGTAATTTCTAAAACAACTAAATTAAATGTACAAATTGTGAACCGTTGTCTGCCTGATTGTAACTAAGACGACCAATATGTTTTTTGTTGATTGCTGTCATTGATAAAAGCGTAAAATCAAACTTCTTAAAATCAAATTTAGTATTTTGCAAACTTAATTTTTTTTCTTAATTTTTGGTAATGTGACCTATACCCAAAAATTACCCTAGCGTAAGTAAAAAGATGCGTTCTTTCAGATTCCGTAATAAAAAAAGGGGGTTTCTATTTAAAAAAAAACATCGATAACGCCATACCTTGTATGTTGTTACGGTATTAATTCATCAAATCGACATAGGTCGTATTTATTGTCCAAACTCGGGTACAAACTACAGGGTTCGCCGGCTTTCCCTAGAAATCACAGATCTTAATGTGTCGGAGCAGATGACGACGCTCCAGTTACCTTCAGGCTAGCTTAATCGGTTGAGCGGGATTCGAATACTCAAAAGAGAAAAACCGACGGAATACTTACCCTATGGCTTGCGTAAAAGAATTGCCAAAGGACGCCACTTGCTTCTGATATGAAATGAAAGCGGGGCTGAAGCAAGAAGAACCACGCTAAATATGCCAGACATTGGCCGGGGTTGCTTACAAGCCGCTCCAGCGTTGTTCACTAGGTTCCCCTCCAGCCGGGCGGTGAGCACCAGGTGGTCCTATTGACTTACCTTATGACCACTTCCCTAAAGGGGTTAAAAAACATTTACTCAAGCCGATAATCGTCGGGCTTATTCAGCAAAAGCACGTGTTCCAGCTTTACACGTCTTTACACTTGGCTTTTTGCCACTTTCGGATTGAAGATCCACAGATTCTAGGTTTAAGTCAATTAAACAAACAAATTATGACAATAGAGCCATTTAATGACTTGGAAATATGCACATTCAGGGCCACAAGTTGACCATGAAAACGAAAAGATTCATCCCAACTGAAAATTTCGGGATCCCTGCCAAAGTTAACTTAAAATGCAACAAAATCAACACACAAGACAAAAGGTTTTACACAGAAATGATCGGGATAATTTCCCAACGTACATTAATAATAATCAAATAACGTAAAGTATCGGCGCAGAGTTCCATAAAATACGGCGCACCTTATACATTCATTTCGAAAGCACTTCCGCGTCACAATAAACCATTAAGCATAATACATAGGTAGGTTACCTTTCGTAGCCAAAACACCTGCTGCGTTGATGGTGGTCGGTGCCAAAGCCGGCTGAAGGAGGTCCACTGGCGCCCAGGAGCGGCACGGCACCAAACGGCGGCTGAGGGCGAAGCACAAGGCGAGGGCTCCTGTTTGGGCAACGAGCGGAAGGTTTCCCACAAAGGCACGACGAGACAGGATTCGCGATAAACTGCAGGGTTTTCTCCCTTGAGCCAGAAATCACTAAGGCATTATGACCGTGTCTTCACCCAAATGTACAACCAGTGCAATACAATGATATCACGCGGAGGGCCTCCCTTCGATTACAATCAACTCAGCATCGGTAATTCAAAAATGCAGTACGCCAAAGGTTTTTTCCCACAAAAGCACGGGAAACCGTTAATCACAAGCTTAAAGATGTCGTCTCTAATTGGATCTGCAAGTAATGCAAGTATCTTCCCCTGGGAAGTAAAAAACTTAAGGAGACGAATCGGCCATTTACCAACACTGAATTAATTACGTTCCCTCAGTTGCCCACCGCGCGCGTACTTTTTAACACCCAACGGGAAAATTAGTCGTGGCAAAGGTCTAAGCTTGACTCCAAATCAAAATTTAATTACGTGATGATCACAAAGTTCGCATAACTTGAACACGAAATTACACTGCGTTCACGGAAAGCATCCCGGACCGCAAGCACCCGGCCCGGGAGCGACAAGCACTTAATTCAGAAACGCGCGGGTAAAAACGATGGTCACCCCCGCGCAGAATGATCTCATTCCTTCAGAACAAAGAACCTGCCAGCCTTGCAAAAGGAACAAGGAACAATTAACCTTCGACAGCCAAATCAGCGCTTTCAGCGAGCGAGGGGCGCAATTCAAGAAGCTAAGAAAAGGTATTATATTACAATCTAATTTCCAGGAAAGAAACTTCACGTCGGCCTTGTGCAGGCGATCGGTTCCTGCATTAAAGAATGAATTCACGGACACAATTCGGCAAATGCAACATAAACGGTGATATTTATAATATAGTTTCGAGGAAAGAAATCTTACTATGGCCTTGCGCCAGCGTTAAAGAATTAGTTACTTAAGAAAACAAATACGAAGCGCAAGCATTTCAATGCCCGCCGGAATAAATTTAAATATAACTAGTACAGGGCCGAATCCAGTAAAAATTCGGGCAGAATATTTTTAACTAATTTCGTTAATGACAACCTAATGTTGAATTGACCACATGAATAGCTTAATGACATTGAAATCACTTAACAATGTATGCATTTTATTTCAAAAAATGCTAAAAAAAAAATCGACGTGTTCGAGGATTTTAGCCGGAAACGTACATGTTAGGAAATACTGAATTTATTCCAGACTTTTGGGACATACGGTATAACGTTTTCTAATTCTTACAGAATTTTAGTAAAATATGCTTACTGGTCAAAATACAGCATACGCTAATCAAATAACATGGCATTTCTTTTGAAAGAATTTAAATCTACGTACGTGTTAAAACATAATACTGACATTTTATTACAGTACAAACAATTTACTGACGAAATATGAAGTATTTCAGCAGCTAGTGATACCAATTACTTCGTAAAGATACTGCAGTTGCTGCCAAATTTGTAATAGGAAGGATTGCAAGTTCGCGGTCGCTCGCGTAAGATGTGTTGCAGCAACTACTGTCGGAAACGGTTGGAAGTAAACGCGCGGTGGTAGTCCACATCGGCGATAGTTCATGTCGGTAGTAGTTCCTGTGGGATGTAAATCCACATCGGTGGTAATCCAAGTCGGTTTGTACAACAAGTCGGTGGTATTTTAGTTTGGTGACATACCATATATTTGTTACAAACTTTAAAAGTCGGTAGTAAACCAAGTCGATGGTAGTTCCTGTCGGATCTAAATCCATATCGGTTGTAAACCAAGTCGGTGATGAACCAAATCGGTAGTAGTTCATGTCGGTAGTCAATTAATGTCGGATCCAAATCCACATCGGTGGCAATACAGATCGGTGGTAGAGCGCACTCTTCCATTTAAGCAGAATAGAAAATGGAACTTAGTAATTTTTATGTATGTATCCAATTTCAGTAATTGTGTAATTAGCAAAATTTTTAATTGAGTACTTGGAAGGTCTTACAATACTTAGGATTTTAAATATTTCTTCACATGTAGGTACTATTAAAGTAAGAAGTCCATCTGGCAATAATAATATTCTGTTCTGTCAAATGACAGTAAATTTCTTAGATGTTTTGCAGGTTATACAACAAAATAAAAACTACCGTTCTGTTCATGTGCAACTTAACAACAAAAATCCAAGGCCACCCTTCATGCAAAAGAGGAGTGAATGAATTATAATTGTGAAGTGCAATAATCCAGGCACAAGAATAAATATAATAACCAGAAGGATATCTCGTATTACCTGACCGCCGGCGCCTCATAGCCTTGGGACGTTTCTAAACGGAAATTCTAAACTGAAACGGCCAGTGCAGTCAGTGTAGGTAGAGGCTGGAATGGAATACAATGGTTCGAGGTCACCCGTTGTCGGCATCGACATCAAAGCGGTTGTGTAGAAGATATGCTTCTGGTTATTATTTATTCTTGTGATCCAGGTAGTCAGATATTATCTGGTCAGTTCATTTTTGGCAGACTATACTTTCATAGAGTAGGTCCTTTGTATTGTATGTAGATCAAAGGCAACCAGTATATAATATGGCGAGGCGTCGTTTACATATCGTGCTTGGCTACTTGTTATCGTCGATGTTTTAGTATTGCGGTTGATATTAGGCATTTTGTTTGTCAGGCGATGTCGGTACAGTAAGTTGAGTAAATAATTTCAAACAATTCTGCGGTGTATCTGTAACATAACCTACAATGTGTTAAACTACTCATTTACTAGCTTGATTTGTATGAAATTCTTAATCGTATGCACTACGTGCATCTAGTAGATTCAAGTACAATTTTCAAAACCCTCGAACTGCTTATATTTTCGACTTCGTTTGGTATGGAAAGTGCGATGGTATGTAGTGTTATCAATATTAATAAACGTCTATATTTCATTAAACAACTAATTAAAAGCATTTGTTATATGAATATTGTCTCTACTTTTAGAACCATGGGAAAACACCAAATTGTAGCAGCTGACGATAATTACGAAGTGTTTTGTGTAATTCTGCAGATTTACATCACAGGGCTTAGGTAAGCATATAAATAATTCTGACTTGAATATTAGAAAATGTTGTTAGCGGCCATAAAACACCTAACTCGCTCAAAAATATATCGGCAATGTGCATTCACTTTTATATTAATCTTGTATTTTCAAAAAATGTTGGGGACCGTGCGTACAAATAATTAAATTTAACTCTGTCAGAAAGAATTTACCAAATTAAGCTAAATTTTAATTCTCAAAACAAGTTTCAATAGAATTAAATAAAATAAAATATAGGGTCAGTAATTAAATAAATAAAATAGAAGAACACAACTTAAAACGTACGAGCATTGGAATAAGTTTTTGAAGTGGAAACAGTTTGCTTTTTACATATACATTAGCTTGATTTAATAAGGATGCCAAAGTCTGTTAGAAAATCTCGGCATCATTTCAAATCGCTGCTGCAACCACAAAGATGTATTTATGCAGATTATCGGCATGCCTAATTGGTGGCAGTAGTAGTATTAGCAAATATCTGTATACAAATTTACATCATAATATACAACATACATATATTGTTATACCGACTACATAGTACTTTCAGAGCATACAGAACTCAAAACGACGAAAAATACTAATAATAAAAATGAAAATAATAATTGTATACTATTTTTCTTATTGATTATTTTCTGTCGCATATTGCACAATAGTTCTTCTAAGCTCTTGAAAATTACTAATCGAATGTATATGTTAATTTGCTTAATAGGCAAAAATAGAACATGACTATTTTTTCCTTAACAAACTTCTGTTTTACAAAATTTTCTGTTTAATAATTTTTTACAGGGATTTTGCTGTTTGATTAATTGACCATATGATTTTTGCTCTATTTTAGGAAATAAAATTTTGTTTAGCAAAGTAAAATATTAATTTTTTTTTATAAAACTGTCGATAATTTACCTGAATACCATACTAAGTCCACCTGTAAGGAATTAGTCTCTTATTTATGCTCTTTAACAGAAGATGTGGGAAATGGTTGTCATTATTAATTCTCAGAACCCTGGATGGAGTAAGACCTTTTTTTATTCGTTCAGCATTGGATTTGCTCATAGATAAAATGCTGTTTTATAAACAATCAGGTGCATTTATTATACCATTTTATGTGAATATCTGTGTGACGAAATTAGGTGCTGCAATGAACTTATAAACGGTTGCCCTTGCAAACATCTGTTGGCTGTTGTTGATTTTATGGAAATAATTCATTCTTTTACTCATCTTATGTATGACGCGTTTATTGAACTTCAATTTATTATCTATGATTCAGCTTAAGTACTTACAGTCTAAATCATCATCATTATTGACAACCCAGCCTCGTGTGAGCCTGGGCTTTTTCAAGAATTTTCTGCTATTGACTTCGGTGATGGAACATTATGTAATGGGGTGGCAACAACAGGCCAGAGATGGAAATCAGCCTCACGTGCGTTTCCAAAGGACGCCGCAGAGCATACGCCTCAATTGTTAATAGAAACAAAATGACGGCTACGAAACAGCCTACTAGATTAAGCCATTCAAATCCCACAGAAGGCTTGAATTTGTCTGCGAGCACAGCTGCACTCAACAAACGCTTGCAATCAAAGAAAGCACTCGCCAAGAATCCTTTTCCAGGTACCTTATTATCGCAGGTCGTGCGTTTTTGGGAAAAGCCAAATTCTTCAGCGCCACGCCCGGCCAAATATTAGAGAGGCGTACTGCATCCAGGAGCGAATCGCTAAAGTAACACATAAATAAAACCACAGTCATCAGATATTTCAAACCATTCGATGGTGTTGATTTCTTTAGTAACGACAGTCAGCAAATATTGCAAACCAATCAAAACGACAATTTTTCAAAATAGTTCTGTAAAGAAAAATTTTCTAAAATCCTGTAAAGAAGTACTTTTAATGCATCATTAAAATTTGAGTCTTTTAACAGTAACAAAACACAATATCGATGGTTTTGAAACGTTTTATTGTCATTTAAAAAACTCTGTGTTGATAATTTACCGCTGACATTAGCACTATTTATTCCTATTGACTCGAGAGTTAAAAATTTCTTCAGATTAAAATCGTTGGTTACAGGTTCGCACTGGCTATGCAAAACATTTGCCACGTTAAATCCGAGCTTAAATGCATATTGGTTAGAACAACAACATCCCTCCCCAATTCCGTGAATGTCGAACCTAATGTCGATTCGGTTCCCATTGAACTGCTGGTGAGCTTCTGTACATTACCCGTTACTACTTTCCAGTATGTCTCTGCACTGATTAAAAGCAATATACCAGGCAAAGCATTCGTGTTAATAAAAGATTGGTCAGCCAAGGCGAAATTAATTTTTCGGGATTTTACCGATTTGGAGCTACTAGTCCCGCTATGAAATGATGTCCCGAAATGTCCCGATTTTCCACGAAAATTTTACAATTTACCGATTTCGGGCAATCTGCAGATTCTGCTATTCTAGAAAATGGGTTCTGACGGATTTTACGGAATAGTCGTTTAATTATGGGTTTATGCGAGTAACACCTTTGACCTTTAATCTTTTTCCATCGCCCACCATCATTCACCCGGTCGTTATTATAACGAACGTGTTTATTATGAAAAAATGTACAATTCACAATTATATAGTGGGCTAAATATGTTATTTTAACCTAAAAATTGCTGACAATATGTCATTTTAACCGAAAAACTACTGAAAGTATGTCATTTTGACCTAAAAATTACGTACAATCTGCAAAAATGTGTATTTTTTCTGGCCGTGGGAGAAATAGCGTACATAACTCGCTCGAAAGTGTATCGTACGCTCGTCACTCGGCTTCGCTATGCTTCGCCTCGTTTCTCAAACATACTCGCACGATATACGCCACTTTCGCAGCTTGTGATGTAATATAGTATATCCACATTTAATGTGGGTGGGTACCTGGGATAGACAGAATACTTCAACTGTTTGAGGCTTTGAAGTCTTATTTCCTCGGAAAATTCTCCAAAAATATTGAATTTTTCTTTTGAGAATCCTTTAGGAGAAATTTATGTTGGATTTGTTCATTCCCAAATGAATTTATCTCAAAAATTTCTAAAATTGAACAAGAAAAATATCAATCATGGAAAATATTAATTGATATAAGGAATACTCTAAAAGAAAGAAAAAATGAAACTTTTCGTAGTCTCAAGGTAAAAGGTTTACTTCAAAATGTTGATAGCGAAACGAACCAAAGAAAATTTAAAGATGAAGTTTCTCATTTTTATGGCATTTGCCTATCTAGACAAGTGGGTATAGCAATTTAAGGAACTTGACAGTTTTTCATAGATGACCCTTGATTTTTGTCCTACATGGAATGATATAAAAAAAAACAATTCAGGGACTACAAAATATGAAGTATGACATCTTAGCTTTTGACCAGTTTGTGTGCTTAAAAAATTGGTAAGAATTTGAAAGCTATACAGATATGTGTGCAAGTGACTGATGGGTGATTTTTTAAATTCCTGTAAAACTGAAAAACAATATTCAGAACTTCTAAAAACTGCGGAATATTATTTTTGTGTACCGGAGTCACAATGCAAATATTGAGAGAATATTTTCGTTAATGGACATTTAATGGAGTGACGAGAGAAATCGATTAAAAATATCATTTGTTAAAGCCATCTTGTTAGTACAATACAATTTTAAAGAAATGACGTGCAACGAATTTTGCGATTACACAGTAACAAACCAGAGTTTGTTAAAAGAAATTTCGAGTTCCAACAAATATACTTCGTATAAGAATCCAAAGGAAACTACTGTATATATAGAACTTTATTGTACAACTGGCTAGCAATCTAGCTTGCCAAAAGATACAGCATATTACATAAAAAGCATTAACATTAACATAAATTTAAATAATGGTACTGCAGAAACCGATGTAAATTGATGGATAATATTAATGACCACCATTTTGAGAGTGAGATTAGGAACAATGTTTTTTTTTTCAGTGGTTTGCTTTTATGTTTCCTATTAAGTTTTATTTTATTTTTAATTCCCTTTATTAATGATGGTTTAATGTGTTTCTTTAATATTTAATGTCTCGTATTTGTTAGTTAGGAAAAATAAAATAAATAAAGTAATGAATTGCCTTTTCCCGCTCCGCTAAAAATTAATTAGGAAAAAAAATTAAAAATACATTTAAAAAATATCAAGTAATGAATTACTTGTTCCAGCAACCACCCTCCCCCCCCCCCTCCGCTACCCTTTCGTAGCTTGTCCCGCAATTGTTATTTTCAAATATGGCAACCCTATGCGGGAGCCATTTCACTTTTTCCAAAAGGCATAATTGCTATCTTGAGTCCACCAATAACTTGCAAATTCAACCTCTGCGATACTCATTCTTTTATAAAGGTCCATTGGCTACCTCCATCTAAAATCATTTTAATATAACCTTGAGGTATGTTACTGGCGGTTATGAGTTGAGCACAGGCAGTTTGCATATTATATACGTTAGTCAAGTACTCTTGTGTTAACAATTAATCGACTGCATGTTACGTTCTGAAGAAGATTCAGTACTAGATCTACTAGGTCTTAGGCCCACGACCCGACTCTCCTAGCAGTACAACTTAAGAAACAAGTCAATAAGCACAGAGTTGGGGTGTTTTATGTAACTGCAATACTAAGCTTAAATTTCAATCAGTGAATGCATGGGAACAGAGAAGCCATTATTAATAAAGGAATTAAGTACGGAACGCAAAGGGCAAAGTTTGCTTTTCACAGGGTCGAAGTTACAGTGCAAATTAATTAAATATTAGGTTTGTGCAGAATGAATAGCCGAACCGAAAGAAATGCATAGTCACAAAAAGGTTTTGCGATGTGCATGTCAATGAAGCGTAGATTTCAATATAGCTAAGCAGGGAAATTTGTGAGCAATCTAAAAAAGGTATAGGAAGCCAGAATAAAATAATAGTTTGCAAAGAGCAAATTAGAAGGCTGGGAGAAAGACAGGGAAATAGCAATTGGAAAATCAGGCAGCAAGACATGAAAAAGCAAGTGAAAGGCAGACAGAAGGACATGGAAAAGCAATTATGAAGAAATGAACTCTATAAAATAATCAGTGCAATTAATGCGAGTGAAAAAAAGCAGAGCACATAATAAAACGTGTTTGTGGCGCAAAGAGACATTTTAAAATTAAGAAATGGACAATATTTTAGTTATAAGAAATTTGTAAATTTAATAATTTGTAATCAAACTTATTTCCAAAATGTACTTAATGTGATCAAAACTAATTTCCGTTAGCTTGGTAACCATAGTGATAGATTAGAATTTGTTTTAATAACGGACAAACAAAAAAGAGAACAAATTAATTATTTAAGAGCTTGACATGTAGTTTTTGTGCTCCACTTTAATTGAAATTTTAACATAATAAATTACCATATTTACACATAAAAAGTATATCATTGTGTTGGGCAAGTGTCCTGTTTTATGTGGGAATGTTTGTGGCGTTTTCCGCAATAAAAAAATTAATTTTCATCGAGACTGCCTCCGAGGTTTTCCGGCAGCCGATCACATCGGGATTCCGATCTTCGATTCCGGCCAAAAAAGGTTCCTGAGCCAGGGATTCCCACTGCGACGCATCAGGCAGGAGTGCAGGAGACCGCCCAACAGCATCAACACCGGAGAAAAACTGTTCCAGAGGCAAATACCAGCTGGGGCCCCTTTCCGAGCATTGCGACGAACACCACCAATTTTTAAGGTACCGATTTAGTACCGTTGTTTTAAAGAAGCATCTGTAAACTACTGGATTTTTTCCGGAAATCTGGCACACTAAAATTGCGAAGTCTACAGAATTCCGTGAAGTAAAAAGGAGCATATATATAGTTTGTCCAAATTGAGGTGGCGCAGTCCAGGTATACGGATTAAGCGGGGTTTCCTGTAAGTGATACTTTGTTTACATGTAATCCCTGGTTGTTCATGCTACTTACCAGTTGAGACGACTTCTAAAAACCTGCACGTATTTAGGTAAATTATTGAGCCCCAGTTTTTAGTACTAAAATAATACACTGCTATGTTGCAAATGTTTTATAAACGGCGTCCTTTCTGATTAAACATTTCCTTTTTCCTATAGCCAATCAGAAAAGAGCGTACCACATTCAAATTTCAAATAAATCATAATGTGCAAGTATAAATTTTAAAACTAAACAAATTTGTAATTATAATGTAACATAAGTTCAGATATATGAAAACATGATTAAATATTAATTATTCACATGGAATAATAAGTCTAAATTCATTTATTTAAAATTAATAAACAAATATTTAAATTTTAAACGCATCAGATTTCATAATGCACAAATGTTTAATCAGTTTTAATTCATAATATACAAAAATTGCTGTGTTTTAGGTACTTATAATAATATATGTAAATACCTAGTTGCTTTTGTTTGATTCCTTGATTTTCAATATATCAATTGTGCGAAAAACCACTGCTAACTAAATGCGGACCTGTTCTGCAGGTAAAGGGGTTTCGTAATCTCAAATGACTAGGGTAAGCTCCGAAGCCAATTAACTACGGCAAATCCCTCATATAATCCGTATACCTGGACTGCGCCACCTTAATTTGGACAAACTGTAATATTATTTATATACATTTATAAAATAACAAGCAGGATTTAGACAGGGCTATAGCACCATCGATCATATACACACCATAAAACAAATAATGGAAAAATCACATGAGTACAATTAACCCTGTTTATGGCCTTCATGGAATACCAAAAAGCCCTCGATACTGTAGAAACATGGGCACTAACGAATGCACTTAAAAGATGCAGGATAGATTATAGATATATAAAACTAATAAGCAGCATGTACGAAAACCCAACTATGAAGGTACATATATATGAAGAAACAAGCCCAATACGCATTGAACGAGGACTCAGACAGGGTGATCCAATTTCGCCAAAAACTCTTCACTAATTTACTGGAAGACGTCTTTAAGACACTAGACTGGGACGAAAAAGGTGTAAATATAAACGGCGAATACTTGTCAAACCTTAGATTCGCTGATGATATCATAGTTATATCAAATGACATGGATCAGCTAGAACAAATGATCTTACAACTTCATGACGCCTCAAGGAAGGTTGGACTGAACATGAACTTATCACAAAGATAATGACCAACATAGAAGAAGGAAGACCGGTCCACATAGATAACAACCAAATAGATCTAGTGGAGGAATACATATACTTGGGACAGACACTAACAATGTCAGAAGAGGCTTGGGCGGCATTCGGAAAATTGGGAAATGTCTTCAAGGCAAACCTACTTCAACATCTAAAAACTAAAGTATTCGACCAACGCGTGTTGCCTACTCTTACTTACGCGGAAGAGACCTGGCCACTCACAGAAACAAACATTGAAAAACTAAAAGTGACGCAAAGAAAGATGGAGGGGTCTATGCTAGGACTAAGGCTACAGGATAGAAAAACAAACGAATATATTTGCAACAAAACAAGAGTTGAAGACGTAGCAAAACGAGTAGCACCTCTGAAGTGGCAGTGGGCTGGGCATATTATGAGGCGAGAGGACGGAAGGTGGAGCCGAAAGGTGACCGAATGGAAGCCACGTACTGGGAAGAGAAGCCGAGGAAGACCAAGAGCCCGATGGAGGGATGACTTAGTAAAAATAGCTGGTACACGATGGATGGGAGCAGCTACAAATAGACTATCATGGAAACAACTAGGGGAGGCCTATGTCCAGAAATGGAATAGTTAAACGCTGATAATGATGATGATGATAAAATAATGCACACTTAAATATATGCTGGATAGTACTAAGCGAAATGGGAACTCCCCCTCACTTAATTCAACTCATCCAAAATCTTTACGAGAACAATAGCGCTAAAGTAAGAGTCAATAACGTAAACTCAGAAGCCTTCACAACTAAGGCAGGTGTGAGACAAGGGTGTATCCTATCTCCCTGACTTGAACGGGAAGGCGGAATAACCATTGGGGGCAGACGTATAAATAATCTCAGATACCCGGATGACACCCTCATTATAACACCAAGTGAAGAAGAACTGGAAACGATCATGAATAGACTAGTAGACGCCAGCAAAACCTACGGCCTAAAAATGAACGAATCTAAGACAAAAGTGATTTATAGACAGAGCAAATCCTAACCAACAGCAGATCCAAAGAATCGCGGGATACGAAGTGGTGGAGAAATTCCAATACCTCGGATCAACAATAACAAATACAGGACATTGCGAACCGGAAATTCGAAGGCGATTAGCAATAGCACGTGCTGCAACCACACGGCTGACAAAAATCTGGAAAGACACAAGCATAACTAAGAATACCAAACAAAGATTAATACAAACGCTAATCTTTCCCATAGCAACGTACGCAGCCGAGACTTGGACAATTAAAGAAGCAGACAAGAACAGAATCAATGCTTTTGAGATGTGGGCGTACCGACGCATGCTACGCATACCATGGACTGCACACCGCACAAACCAATCAATCATAGAACAACTCAGCATAAAGAAAAGGTTGATCACGAACATATCCCAGTCATACCTCAGATACTTCGGACATCTCGCGAGACGTAATAATTCCAAGGAAACCTTAGTAATTCAAGGGAAAATGGAAGGACGCCGTCCGAGGGGCAGAACGCCAATGAGATGGATAGACCAAATGAAGACGATAACAGGACAAACGTTACAAGAAGCTACCCACTCAGCTCAAGATACAAATCTCTGGAAGACGACCATCAACTCAATACTTAACTCATGATGCCACCATACCCCTACGAGGGATGAACGGACTGAGGAGGAGGAAATATATGCTTAATATTCTGCTGTAGATCTTAATATCATTAAGTACAACTTATTTCCCATTTTAATATTTTGTCAAAATACAATATGACAATAAATATAGGATACCAAAATTAAGAGCATCGTATCAGTTGCAATTTAAATGACAATTGCTGCAAATGTTACTCCGATCTTTTGTCGACACCTTCTCGTTAAAAGTATGCAATAACCGTGTTAAACAAGATGCTTACTACCGAGAAAAATCATTTTGTTTGCATCCTCTATAACCGTCCATACGAACAAAGCCGAAATAACGGACCAAGTATCAAGTACGTTAAACGTTAAATTTCAATTTCTAGAGAATGGGAACGATGGAAAACAACATTTTCAATGAAAATCCCCCAGTCAGTCGCAACTGCGAAATTGAGAGGGCGATCGTACAGTTCTTCCAAAATTTACGTCAGCCTCTATTTAGAAATTACCTATGTAGGCAATCTTCAAGAATGCTTGGAAGGAAACTATGCTTGCAAAGGGGTGGTGGTCACGTGGAGTATGTCATACATCAATACAATAGACATCAAAGCTGGAAATATTAAAGTGATAGTTGTTAACCACAAGAAATTAAGTTTTGCAAACTTCGGTATCCTATATTTATTGTCATACTGTACCTACATGTTGGTTATCAAAAAAATTAAGAAAAGATTAGTAGTTAGATATTATACAGTGACCTCCAAAAAGTCGGCATAATATGGGAAAAAATTTTATTTTTGATTTTTCAATAAACATTTTTACGTCAATAATTTGTGCTTGTCTAAAAACCTATTTAGCCTCTATTATATATACCGAGTGATTTTTACTTGTAATGATCATTATGGACAACGGCCGTGAAAGCCTGCATTCGATTTTTACTTATTTAAAAAACGGAGTTTTTCAAAATTGTCAAAATTAAAAAACTGCTATTTGTCGGAAATTGAGTAAGATTTCAATGAGATTTTTTTAGAGTGTTATTTTTAGCTAACTGGACAATGTCAAGGCCAAAAATCTCTTATTTTTTTAACTTTTCAATTTCTAAATATTTTAAAAATTTCACCTACCAGGACAATATTAAAATTCAATTTTTTTTATGGGAAGACTTAAAGATTTATAATTGGAAAGAATAATATAAAATGTTAATTACTTCTTTAAATTTTGTATTATTTACCGACAAGTGGTATGTTTGCATAGTTTATACGTTTTTTATGCAAGGCGCTTTTTAGGAGAAATATTTTTCAATTCTAATTAATATCTATATAAATGGCTTCTAGAAACTCCAATCTAGCCGTGTTAATGAATTACTGTTAAAAAAATCCTGTAAATGTTTTTTTCAGTTGTCTAAATGAGGAGAGTTTTTAGAACATGTAAAGGACTACGTATACATAATCATGCAAACACCACCAAATTTAGCCTCTTAATGGCTGCCGCTACCATGTGACTTAAGTATCCAATAAAAACAAATGCACTCCATTGTCGCCACTGTCTCATATAAACTTACTGTACAACCAACCAGAGCTAGTATATGTAGGAGAGTACCACATTCTTTTGATCTGTGAAAATGCCGCCATTTGTACTTCAATGTCACTTATCATTCGTTGCAATTTTTTGAAATGCTATGTTCTTCTGCAGTAAAGTGCAGCTAACACTCCAAAGATGGTCTAAGATTATTTTTCCTACCTCCATGATATAAAGATAAAGAGAGGAAGCAATGGGTATGTATATTAGACCACTGTGTTGGATTGTTCCTATATATTTTCCAGCAAAAAACTTCTTAAAGCAAGAGAAAATTCAGCCGTAGTGTGTAATAATAACAGTGAAGAAGGTATGAAATTGGTAGTATGTACATATTTTTATCTTTCTTAATACCCGGTGGTTTTTCTAACAGATTTCAATGAAGTGCAACTTGCAAATGCAACCAAAGCTATAGTTGAGTAAAAATGGAAAATCCAGTTGTATGAACACTAAAATGCAAGTTAAGATTCACTCTAGCAAAACGATAATTTGCACGAAATCAAAAACTTACAGAAACACATTCAGTCTGTTTTTGACAAGTAGGTAGGTATCACTAGAAACACACGTCATGTGTCCGCAATCGGTGGCAGTCATTGTCAACTTCTCTAAGCTGTTAGGTTTCAATTACAAATTGTAAAATATACGGTACCCCCACCCAAGAAAAGCGCCCTTCCGTGCTTTCCAAGAATACTTCGATACTCAGCATCACTCCGTTTCGCTAATACAATGAAATGCTATGAATCAGTTATTTATCAAAAAAAAAAAAAAACAAAAAAAATTTTTTTTGCCGACGACCATAGCTCAATAGTTGATGTTGCCTTCATTTTCGGAGGACCTATCGTATGAAAACGATCCAAGACTTCAGGAAGGTTCCTGGCGACCGGAATCGTGTACACATACGAACATACATCCCCCGCACAGCACGTTTAGGCACCCCCCAATACGGGGGATTGATCTAGTGGGCTGGGATCTTCACCAAAAGATCCGCACCGCTGAGACGGAGATTTGATATAGTGGGTTGATTAGTCGGTTGGCTCGAATTTTAGAGATATTTGACTCAGAGTGGTTTTCGATATGAGGGAATTTCAATACTTCGTACACTTCGTGTCGAAGTAATACAAATAATATCCATATTATTCTAGTAAAAGGTTATTTAATTTCAATAATTTTGATTGTAGTGATTTTTTATAATTATCTACTTTGTGTCTAGTTAATAAAGGCATTCAAAGAAAGCAAGGCTTTATTTAATTGCATCCATATAATCACGCACATGACCTGCTGAATTGTGAGACAAACGTTGCTTTGGCGAAATTGTGTGATAAACGTTAAATTGACGCATGACACAGGAGTAAAAATGGCGGTCGTTGCGGTACTCTTTCACATATACTTGTTCTGAAACTATATAACGTGCGTGTATATTGAGAGTAGAGTCATACATATGACGTTTTTCAATTGGTCGCAACGGATTTGAGGTAAACTGACATGCGCAGTAGCACTTTTATTAAAATACCTACGTACGACGGTGAATTAAATACAGTTAGCTACTTAATTTGAAGCAATGAATCAAACAAATTCAGACGTTCTGCGCGTGTCTGTTTACCTCATTTTTTAAAACTGATCAATAGACATTTTTCTAGCTGTCACCATGTCTCCACTTTTATATTATACAAGCACTCTACAACTAACTAGGGTCGATATGGCAAATATTTTTGATCCAATTTTTTTTCTTTATTCATGGAAATCCCTTTCTAAGTCGTCAAACATGTCAACCTCTATTTTCAAGAAATCTGTGACCCTAAATTCCAGAATTGTAAATTTTGAAGACGTCGTTTTATAGTTCGAACAGTGGGAAATTATAAACCCACCTGTCTTAACATAGAGGGATAACCACATGAAAATGTAAGTCATAAGGAAGTGGTTACTGTTTTATTTGAACATTCTTTAAATCTGCCCTTTAGAGGTTGAACCTGATCGGGATTATAAATGTTCACACGTTAAGCCTGATGTTTTCAAACTTTTGCAAATAAAATTGTCGACTTAATGATTGGTTGTTTGATTTTAAGATTACAATCTGCCGTTCCAATTTTTTAATTTTATTTTCTAAATTCTTTGCATCTGGAAAAGCTGTTTACCGTTATTATGACTAACAGTTGTAATAGTCTTATTCAAGGTATTTTGTAACATTTGCTATTGATGGTCTTCGAAGTGAACATCACAGAGTCTGTCACCGCTTAAAATTTTATGATTCATATTTTTTTGCCAATCTGATCATTGATCAGCGCTTTTTGGGATATATTTAAAGACAGAACCTTCTTCAGAGCGATTTTTACACCCTGTTGCACTACAACCCGTCATTGATTTTCGGGTATTAGAACTGTAAAAAATTTGATTTTTTGCGGCTTCAATGACTGATCCAGCATTAGTCAGCTGTTCTTTGGAAAAATGGACTCTGACTCTTTCTCAGGTTAGGTTCCACACATTTATTTTAAATAATAGCACAAAATTTAAATTATTTAATCAAATGTCACTATGACAATCAGTAATGATATTACTTTCCCATACCCATAGGTATAGGGAAGTCTTGGAATCATGAAAATTTTGGAAATCGAGATTTTCACAGAAATATCCGTTTTGGGCCTCTAGGAACCCAAAAAAGTCTTTTTTTTTAAATGTCTGTCTGTGTGTGGGTGTGTGGGTGGGTGACGCTCCTACAGCCGAAAGTATTGCTCCGATGTTGATGCGCTTTGGAATGCGGGGGTGTATCGAAAATTCATCGACAAAATAAGCTTTTCAAAAAATCCGAAACCGGAAGCGGAAGTTACGCATGTGTTTTTGGTATCACTGTTTTCGTGATTAAAATTTTGAAAATTTTATCGCGGATAACGATAGAGGGTCATAAGACAAATCTGTTAGTTTTTTGCCGAACTCGCTAGGTTTAAAATGAAGGGCGCTATGATTTTTTGAAAATTTTGAGTTTAACGCCCTATTACTCAAAAACGGATGAATCGATTCAATTGATTTTTTTTTCTGAATAGTATATGAAGGCTAACATGAGGTGATATAAAAAGTGTTTTGAAAAATATTAAGGGGCCTAAATTACAAATTTTCAAAATTTTGAAAATTTTCTAAAAATCATTTCTCAAAAACTGCCCCCAGGAATTTGTTTAAACTTCATACACTGATAGACCCCGAAAAGGGCTATCGATATGTTTTTTAAAGAATCTCATGAATTATCTGTGGCGCCCTCTACGAAGCTTTGAAGTTTGAAAATTTAAACCCCTTTAATTAATAAACAAAACAAGATAGGTAGCTGGGGTTTTCACTGAATTGCTCAGTGCATAATGGAGCATATGAATATGCAAAAAAATATTACACTCGTGGATATATGTAAGCGCACCGGCCCCCTCCCCCCTCTATTTTTGAAAAATAATTTTTTTATTCTAACGGTTGTTATATTTTTGCGTCAAAGAATCTTTTTCCGCGAAAATAAAAAAATCGATTTTGTACACCCTAGAAAATATAATTTCCAGGTACTTAGAAAATTTCAACTCGGTGCTACAGCCGTTTTGAGGAAAATAATACATAAACTAGCACAGTGGCGGCTTGTCCACTTGGCGCCATCTACAGAAGCTCGGTGGTCACGTTTTGAACTACACATTCTTTTATATTTACCCGCAATTTACGTGAAAGTGTAAACGCTTATCACGGTGAAGACGTGAGTCATCGAGTTGAAATTTTGATATGTTGTAAAGACTGTTGAATAAAGACGATATGAACAGTTTCCAGTATGGGAAAGTCCAGGGAGGTAGTCACATCCACTTTTTTGATTCTGACATGCTCTCAGATATCCTCATATTTATGCATAAAAAGACCGTTCATAAATATTATATACCACACCAATATTATTATTAGGTAAATCAATTATTTTAATTAACACATACTATACCTGGTTGTATATTTTTTTAAATTTATTCCTCAGCACCTTCTAGTTCCGATTTCCTTCCCACAGACAACCAATGCCTGCAGTTCACTTCACCTACACTTCTATCTGCTATATTCTCCTAACATCAATAAAACTCAACAATGTCGTCTGCCGCTACTACAGCATCTCTTCCTGTTCCAATTTTCTCTATCTCAAATACTGAAACCACCTTACTACTCCAGTTTTTTATCACCTTACTCCGAATCACTCCACATTAATATTAGTCTTGAACTGGTTAAAATACCATCAATTAATTTATAGTTATTATTTCTTCTTATTATTGTATATCACTAGTATACCGTTCAAATTGTTAATTCATTTTTCTAGTGAACACCTTTTCCTTTCGTTTAATTGAGTATATTTCCTATTTTTATTACAGAAAATATATTTTTACTTCCTTTAAATTTTCATTTTATTTCTTACTTGCTGTTTTTACAAAACGCTTTTTATTCCTTAGGTTACATTTTTATAATTACATAGTTACATTTTAATTTTGTAATTGTTAAACACGTTCTACGTAGTTATTAACGACATAAGACCGTTAGTTAGATGCGATAACGGCCGTATATCGTTGAATATTTTTCATAACACCCACAAAAATTTAAATTTTCTCGCAATTTAAATAAAAAAGTTAAATAATATTAGTAACGGGTGGTAGAAAACTCGTCTTATCAGAGTCACCTATGGAAAAATATTACGTTTGGCAATACTGAATGTATTGTTGGTGACACTGTAAGTTTATGTCAAATTCGATGTTAGCAGGTTAGGTTTTGCGTCAGTTTTGACACAGTTGATGCAAAATCTAACCTGCTAAACCTTGAACTTGACATAGACTTACAGTGTCACCAACAATACATTTCAGTATTGCCAGTGTTCATGTTAAATAAATATTGATAAAATGTTACTGTTCTGTTATTTCTTAACGACCTAGGTTGTTAAATGTAGAACAGCAATGGCTGTTATGGGGAACTTTTCAGTCAGATTGATAGTTCTGTTATTGACAAATAATAAGTAGGTGTGAAAAATAATAAATTTCATATAAATGTCCAAATTAAAAACACTTTTTTAATTTATAATTCAACCTAGTATTTAATAACATTCTGTATTTGTAATACTTCAAATATGAGAAGCATTAAGGCGATTTTTAAAGTTAATTTCAAAATTTCTAAAAAACACAATCAACTGCAAATTGTGTTAACGTATTCTCAAATTATTTCTAACATTTACATTTTTTAAGTGCATTTCTTTAATAATGAATCAAGAATCTTCGCTAAGTCTTTAAATATAATAATATTTTCTTTATTAATTAATGAATTATACTTCATAATATCATAGCAATATATACATTATCCCGGCATATATATATTTTTATCGTGGTTAATGGCAATCTCCTTTTGTTGTAGGTGTGAAGATATTTAAATTTCGTTGACTCACCTATCGTTAAGAGGACCTCTGACGTTTAAACACATATAACGGACAGCAAACAAGAAACTGCAGATAAAAGATTTTATATTTCTATAGAAACTGCATCGTGCATATAACAATGAGCATTTAGATAAGAAGGTATGCATTGAACAACAAAGCATCGTTATTACTAATGTGTTACTCATATAAGTACTAATACAGAAGAAAAACCTTATGGGCGGTTTGCTATTACAAAGCAAAACGTAGAAATAGGTTAGTTTTACATGTGAGGATTCATACAGAAGAGAAACCTTGCAGTTGCTGTGTTTGTGAATACCAAGGAACTGTAAAAAGTCATTTAGTTAAGCATATGAGAACTTACATAGTAGAAAAACCATATATTTTACCATATATTTTCTCTGTTTGTGATTTCTAAACAATACAGAAATATAATCTAAACATATGGAAGAACAGAGAAGAAAAACCGTACACTTGCTCTGTTTGTGATTTCAAAACAGCACAGAATAGTAATTTAGTTACACACATGGCGACTCATATAGCAGAGAAACCTTACAGTTGCTATGTCTGTGAATTCAAATAAAACATAAAAATTGTTTAGTTGAACATGTAAACACTCATACTGGAGACAAGCCTTACAGATCTTCTGATTGTGATTACAAAACAACATAGAAAGGTAATTTAGTTAAACATGCGGGCAAATACAGGAGAGAAACCTTACAGTTGCTCCGTTTGTGAATACAAAGCAACATATAAAAGTGTTTTAGTTGAACATTTCAGAATCCATACACAAGAAAAGCCTTACAGTTGTTCTATTTGTGATTTCATAACGGCAAAGAAAAGTAATTTAGTTACACATATGAGGACACATACAGGAGAGAGACCTTACAGTTGCTCTGTTTGTAGATACAAAGCAACACGGAAATATCATTTAGTTACACATATATGAGGACACATATAGCAGAGAAACCTTACAGTTGCTATGTTTGTGGATACAAAACAAAACATAAAAGTAGTTTAGTTGTACATGTCAAGACTCATACTGGAGAAAAGCCTTATAGATGTTCTGATTGTGATTTCATAACAACACAAAAAAGTAATTTAGTTTCACATATGAGGTCACATACAGGTGAGAAACCTTATGGTTGCCCTGCCTGTGCATACAGAACAGCATATAAAGGTACTTTAGTTGGACACATGAGGACCCATGCAGGAGAAAAGCCTTACAGTTGCTCTATTTGTCATTTGAAAGTAACACGGAAAGATAATTTAGTTACACATATGAGAACACATACAGGAGAGAAACCGTTTATTTGTTCTGTTTGTCATTTCAAAGCAACACGAAAACATCATTTAGCTATACATATGAGGACACATACAAAAGAGAAACCTTACAGTTGCTGTATTTGTGAATATAAGGCAACTGTAAAAGCTAGTATAATTACACATATGAAGATTCATACAGGAGAAAGGCCTTTTAATTGTTCTCTTTGTGATTTCAAAGCAACACAGAAAATCAATTTAGTTAGACATAAGAAGACACATACGGGAGAGAAACCTTACAGTTGCTCTGTGTGTGCATACAGAACAGCAGATAAAAAAACTTTAGTTGGACATATGAGGACTCATACGGGAGAGAAACCTTACAGTTGCTCTGTGTGTGCATACAGAACAGCAGATAAAACCTCTTTAATTAGACATGTAATGATTCATACTGGAGAAAAGCCTTGCAGTTGTTCTGTGTGTGGATATAAAGCAACGCATAAAAGTGCTTTAGTTAGACATGTAATGACACATACTGGAGAAAAGTCTTACTGTTGCTATATTTGTGATTTCAAAACAACACTGAAAAATAATTTAGTTCCGCATATGAGGACACATAGAGAGAAAACTTAAGAGTTGCTGTGTTTGTGAATATGAGGCAACTGCAAAAAGTAGTATATGTACACATATGAAGATTTATACAGGCAAAAAGACATAGTTACTCTGTTTTTTTATTTCAAAACAACACAGAAAGTTAATTTAGACAAAAGAGGACATACAGAAAAGAAACCTTACAGTTGCTCTGCGTGTGCATACAGAACCGCAGATGAAACTTCTTTAATTAGACATAGGAGTAATCATACAGCAGAGAAGCCTTACAGTTACTTTGTATCTGGATACAAAACAACATAAAAGTGCTTTAGTTAAGACATATAATGATTCAGACTGGAAAAATGCCTTACAGTTGCTCTATTTGTGATTTCAAAACTACACTGAAAAATCATGTAGTTCCACATACATAGAAGAGAGAAACTTTAGAGTTGCTGAATTTGTGGATACAAATAATCGCATGAAAGTGGTTTAGTTAAGCATAAGGACCCATATATTTGTTCTATTTGTAAGTTCATAGCAAGACAGAAAAAAATTGTTGAACATATGAGGATTCAGTTTTAAAATGTACGAAGGGTTAAAGAATAGAGAAAAAATTATACACTGATTTTTTTTATCGCGCAAGACAAGACCATATAGTGTGTTGAAATAAATTCACTGCATTCAATTTTTAAAACACAAAGCGTGATAAAATACTAAAATTGCTATTATTTAAGTAGTTTTATATCTTAGTAGCAATAAAGGATATTAAATGTGCATTAGTCAGAACTCTTCGTATTTATTAGGTATGTTTTGTATTAATTTTAAATATAGGGATTAATATAGCTAGCTAATAGTCATAAGGTAGGATTGTACATTGTATTTTTATAATATATAACTTATTCTTGACTTTGTTTTCTTGGTACTGAGCTAGTTAATACATCCTTTCTCTTCACTCGACACATTACGAAGTTTCCCAGTCGAACCCGTTTTATGATAGTCTCTATGCTGTCTCTCTCGAATTTCCTTATATCTTTTATTCCTTGTTTTGTGAGTTTATTGATCTCACAGTACTCTATTTTCCTGGTGTTGCTTGTTTGAGTTTGTTTTTTCATTTTCTTATAAGGACTTGTGTTGACTGAGAGTTTGCTGTTATGTTTCCTGTAGTCATGAAGTAGTAATGCTACATGTGCTTTCTTTATTGCTAGTTCCTAGATGTGTTATAGATCTTGATATACAGGGTGATCCACAAGTATGGTCATTAAATTAAATGGGTGTAGGTATACTGATCTCCGCCGAAAAGAATCACAATGGTCTGGTGCAGACTTTTAAGTACCACTGACTAAATTGGTAAGAGTACAATAACCTAATGCAATAAGTGTGATTGAAATACCCAAAGAAGTGTTTTTGGCTCTTGCAGTTTATTTTACTTAAATTAGGTCTTATCGCAACCACATATGCGAACAAAAGTTTATAGAACCTACTAGAACTTCATTCCAGTGACCATCAATCAGTTTAAGCAATTAAATGTTTTAATATTTTGTGGGATTGTTATTAATTTTTGACGTATATGCAAAGTTGTCCTATTTGATTTTACAAACACATGGCTATGACTAACTCGTGAATGAACCGACAAGAACGACTAATAGCAGTACATTAATTGACCATGCAATTACTAATAAGATAGGGTACAAGCCGAAGTATTAGATACTCATAGAATCAGTGACCACTCCATTGTCTTGGTAAAATACGGCTTATTTGTAAAAGAAACTGCGTGTACTAACAAATGCTACTTGTCAAGAAACTTTAACAATGAAAATATGATCAAGATTAATTTGGATTTACTACATGCCGATTGGTCTCTTGCATCAGCTAATGTGGAGTACATTTTTGATAAAATAATTGATGTATTTAATTGTGAATAAAAGTACTCCGTTGGTAATGAAGAAGGTTAATCATGTTTCGTTGCCGTAACTTGGTGATGAAGTCACAATTGCTACTAATCAAGAGAATTTTAAAAATAGTGACATAGTAAGGAAGCATAGTGGAAAGAATATAAAGTGCTACGTAACCGGGCAGTACATTTATTATAATATAAAAAGAGGTTATGCTATCACAATAAAATTGACAAGCATCACAAGGATTCTAAACGAATGTAGAAATGTCTGGAAGTGGAAATAGCTTAAATGGAGAAATCATTTTCGCACATGCGAATGGCGATAGAGTGGCGGAATCTGACTATAATAAAGCGGCATGTTTTAACAAGTTTTTCGTTGATAGCATTAGTGATATTTTAACAATCTAATATTACCGATGTATTGAGTTGTAAAATAGACAAGAGAACTATTGATGTTACTATCGTACCCATATTTCCCTCAGTACCTACCTTATATCCCCATCCTATTCCAACTCGCCAACACGCACGGCAAGCAAAGCGTTCAAATTGCCAAAACTTCCCATTAAATTCAAACATGTCGAATTTTAAAACCAAACGGAAACGACCCCAGGTGAGTAGAGCTCACAGATCGAACTCTCACACTGTACCAACAGTCAGCCCCACGGATACTGGGGGGAGGGGGGGCAAAAATTCGAGAAGTAAAATACAAAAGAAACCCTTATATATAGCCACCTACAACATAAAAACAATGAGAACTGAAGAACACCTAACAGAGCTTGAAGAATAACTAAAAAGGATAAAATGGCACATTATCGGCCTATGCGAAACTCGTCTACCCGAAGAAAGAATCACCACTCTAAAATCGGGAAACATCTTATACCAAAATAACTCCACCACGAACCATTATATAGGAGGTGTCGCCTTTCTAATAAATCAAAATATAAAACACCAAATCACAAAATATCAGGCAATAACGGATCGTGTTATATCTATTACGTTGAGATTAAGCCAAAAATGTAAGCTACAAATAATACACATATACGCATCAACGATTACCTCAGATGATGAGAAGGCAGAACAACTATATGAAGATATATCAATGACAAGAAAATCGAAGAACGCAAATTTCGTTATAATTACAGGTGACTTTAATGCAAAAATCTGACACCCCAATCAAGGAGATCCTGAAAACATAGGCAACTTTGGATTGGGTGAGAGACATAATCGAGGAGAAATGCTACACAAAAGAAAACCTTTACTGCCTAAACACGTTCTTTCAGAAACCAAAGCAAAGAAAATGGACGTGGAGAAGTCCCGACGGAGTAACTAAAAACGAAATCGACCACGTGTTCTCAAATGCAAGATATATATGCAGGGACGTTTCAGTTCTAAATAAATTCCACACAGGTAGTGACCATAGACTTGTAAGGGCCCAGTTCAATATCGATATCCAAAAAGTAAGAAGCAAACTTTTTAGACAGTTCAGATTTCCAACCAACCAAGAGCTGGAATTAAATAAAGGTCACTAACAAAGTAAACTGAAAAAGAGATTAGAACCAACCAACCACGCGACAAATTTAAATCTTAACCAATTGGCGCAACAGATAACAACAAGTATGTATTCAGACAAGCACGAAGAAAATATGTTCTGCAAAAAAGAAACCCCACCAACGTTAGCACTAATAGAGCAAAGAAGAAATACAAAGAGAGATTCAGATGAGTACAAGGAACTGAATAAAACAATTAAAAAATAAATACGAAAAGATATAAGGAACCACAATACACAGTTGATACAAAATACAATTGAAAGAAACGCTAACATGAAGGTACTGAGATCGAAACTATCAAGGGGAAAAACAAAAATAATAAAACTAAAAAATAGAAGAAAAAGAATAGTAACGAGCAGAGAACAAATGACAAAATAGATAGAAGATTTTTATACCGCACTCTATTCGTCTACACTCTACAGTACCAAATCTAAGGACAAGAACTCAAATAGTCAACTCAGGATCATAGGAAATCCCCGAAGTCACATGTGAGGAAATTAGAAAAGCCATGAAACAAATTAAAAACGGCAAGTGTCCGGGGGAAGACTGAATCACCACAGAAAAGTTGAAATTCGGTGGACACACATCCTAGAGAAGTCTATTACCATTCTCTTCAACAAATGCCTCCAAGAGGGAAAAATACCAGAGATCTGGCAAAATGCAGAAGTAGTTTTAATCTTTAAAAAAGGAGACATCAGCAATATTGAAAACTACAAGCCTATCAGTTTATTGTTCCATCTGTATAAGTTATTCACGAAAATCATAACCAATCGTCTAACACCTAAATTCGATTTCTATCAACCCGTAGAACAGGCCGACTTTCGAAGTGTTTTTAGCACCATTGACCACCTGCAAACAATTAAAAGTCTTATAGAAAAAACAACGGAGTATAATATTAATATTCATTTCGCATTTGTTGACTTCCAAAAAGCATTTGATACAGTCGACATTTGGCCTATCTTAAAATCTATGAACAGTGCCCGAATTGACTCCAGATATACTTTAGTCATTGAAAACATCTACAAGAATGCTACTTTACACGTAACAATAGATGAAACAAATAAAACAAATAAGATCAAAGTGGAAAGAGGTGTACGTCAAGGAGATACTATATCACCTAAACTGTTTACCCTAGCTCTTGAGGGTGTTTTTGAAAAGCTTTCTTATGAAGATAAAGGTATTAAAATCGACGAGACATACCTAAACCATCTTCGGTTTGCAGACGATATCGTGCTAATATCAGAAGACATAGACGAGATCAGATCGATGTTACAAGAACTTAACAATGAGGCAAAACAGGTGGGATTACAAATGAATTACACAAAAACAAAAATAATAAGCCTGGACAATACACAGGTATCTGTAGACAGCCAAAATATAGAAAATGTCACTGATTACAACTACCTAGGACACACTGTAACACTCCGAAAGGAAAATAAATATGAAGAAATTACAAGGCGAGTAAGACTTTCATGGGCAGCATTCGGTAAATTGTCACACATACTCAGGAACAACACCATGCCTATCACTTTGAAACGTAAGGTCTTCGATGCATGATTTTATCGATAGCTACGTATGGACTCGAAAGATGTTTCCCTAACGATGAAAAATGCCACTAAATTAAGAGTGATGCAGAGGGATATGGAAAGAGCAATGCTCGGTGTCTCGTTAAGGGACAGAATAAAGAACGAGGACACTAGAAGGCGAACACAAGTAACCGACATAACTGGGCATAATCCTGGATGCTAAGTTAACCTGGAGCTCACACATTCAAAAAATTGCACATAAAGGCAAAAGAACTATTATGGCAACAAAGCGTGCAGTGGGCAAAACCTGGGGACTTAAGCCAAGCATGGTACACTGGCTGTACACTGCTGTGGTGAGACCTATGGTATCCTACGGTTCGCTGACCTGGTGGCCAAAAGTAGAACAAAAGCAAGCCAAACTGGAGCTTTCCAAACTCCAAAGGCTGGCTTGCCTATGTATAACAGGGGTGATGAGAAGCACTCCAACTGCAGCTATGGAAACCCTGCTAAGCCTTCCTCCCCTAGATATCATAATCAAGGCAGAGGCAAGGATAGCGGCGTATAGACTGAACTATAATGGCAACTGGCAAACCAGTTTCGTCTCTGGTCATACCAGAATAACCAGCAATATCACTAATCCATTACTAGAAATGAGCAGTGACACAATGCCTATCAGGCATAACCTTAACAAACCCTTTTACATTCAGCTAGAATGGAACGAAGGGCTGGCACAAAGACGTGGTCAGGAAGGAAAACCAGTCTGGTATACAGACGGATCCAAAACTGATAGCGGTACTGGAGCTGGGATATATGGGGAATCTCCCCATTTTGAAGCCTGTGCATCTTTGGGGAAGCACGCAACAGTATTCCAAGCCGAAACTCATGCCATAGACATTTGTCTACAGGAAAACATAAAGAGGAACTATCAAGGCAAAGATATCCTTGTCCTAACTGATAGCCAGGCTGCCATAAAGGCCCTAGCTAGCTACCGGATTAACTCGAAACTAGTCTGGGACTGCCTTCAAAATCTAATAACCCTGGCAAACCACAACAAAGTAACCCTCATGTGGGTTCCGGGCCATAAGGGGATAAAAGGCAATGAAAAAGCTGATCCCCTCGCAAAAGAGGGAACAGAAATAGCATTTAATGGTCCTGAACCAGTATTTGGAATTTCTAAAACCTCTGCTCGTGGCTGGTTGGCTGGGTGGATAAAAAGATCGCACCATAACCACTGGAACCATGTGGATGGATTAAGACACAGCAAGACCATGCTAAAAACACCATCTAAAAAACTAACAGATGATGTACTGCGACTAAGCAGACACCAAATTAGGCAAGTGACAGGACTGATAACTGGACACTGCAACCTACGCAAGCACATGCATACAATGGGCATCCTAAATGAGGAACCCATATGCAGACTATGTAATGAAGAGGACGAAACAGCCTCTCATATTATTTTTGACTGTGAAGCCCTCGCCCGATGGAGACATTCGCTCCTGGGTGGAGCCAATACAAGAGAAACTCTAATTAGAGAAAACCTAGTGAAAACGTTACTAAACCTAATAAAGACGGCAAAACTTTTCACTGAATAATGTGATATGATGAGTAACACAATAAGCCTAAGGCTGCAGTGTTCTAGGCTCCTAACCCTGTCATCAACTCACAATTCAATCAATCAATCAAATCAATCAATCAATCAACCGACATAATCGAGAGAGTAGCAGAACTGAAATGGCAATGGGCGGGACATATTGCAAGATACAAAGATGACCGCTGGACAACAAAAGTCGCATATTGGCGTCCAAGAGGAGCAGAGGCAGACCACATCTACGACGGGTAGATGATATAAAACAAATGGCTGGTAACAGTTGGCATCAGAAGGCTCAAGATAGGTATGAATGGAGGAAATTGGGAAATTCCTATGTCCAGGAGTGGACGAATAGAGGCTGAAAAAGAAGAAGAAAGAAGAGCATTATGTATGCATTATCATTACCCTCTTGTTACCTTAGCGGTGTAGAGGCTGGTGCTAGCATCTGTCGGTGTAGTGCTCAACTTGTCTCGAGTTGCGAGTTACAAAGTTGGTGTACGCCTTTCTTATAAATTGTATTTATTTCCAGCTGCAGCTCCTCCTTATTTTTGGTTTATATTTTTGCTAGTTCTTCCGACTGCTTATTCATTTTATCTTCTATTATTTTCACATTTTCTACAGCAAGTGCTCTGTTTTCTTCCGCTTATGCTTTGCTTTCTTCTGCACTACGCTGTATTTATTCTCGTTTTTTTTTCTGCAGTGCGCTGTATTGTTTCTTGTATGTTCTTATTAGATTTCTGCATGTTTATATTCATTTACGCAATTACATGCATTAATCGCTCCAAATCTACTTTTTCTTTGCCCCTTTGCCTTGGCTACTTTCTTGATCTCCCTGTTCTTGTTGCGGTGCTTCTTGTACCGTTTCTTCCACCTGCATCTCTCCCATTTCTTCTCCTTGCTTCTTTCCTTTCCTTGTCCTTTTGTCTGCCATTTTTGTATTAAATTATTTTGGCAGGTTATTTAATGTAAATGTTATTTCTTTAGTCAAGCAATGTATTTCCTAGCTAATAAGATCCCTAATCCATTAATTTTTTTGCCCCACGTTGGACGCCACTTGTTAAGATGTGTGTATGATTTGATATTATTATTAGATTTTTATTAAATAAATGACTATCACCTCAAAGGGTTGGGTTTTCTACATCCTAGAAAATATTATTGAATGGATAATTATAGGTAATACATTTGCTATTAAGATAATCATCGCAGTTTTTATATTTTTTAAAAGTAATTGCTTTAGCCTCCGCTTGTTTATCCAATGGGACCGCTTAAAAATTAGATATGTTAACTGATGGAAACAACTTTACAAACATGGCGCTCCAACCCACCATTTATCAAAACGAGTTGACGTATGAATTACATTACCGATTATGTAAGAGTGCGTTGCCTAAGTGATTCAACAAACGTAAGTAAATAGATGCCACAACAAAACACTCACGATGTGCATTTTCCAAAAATGTGCTAAAACCGACGCCACTTAAAAAAATTCACCAAATTCTATTTTTTTGATAACTTTGTAACCTTATTTGGCCATGATGCAAAATAGGACACTAAGCGTCCCCACAGCAAGTCCCACGACGAACAGGGGCTCCTCTTTCTCTCCGTTGGCCTGCTGTAACAAGTCAGATACCCTTTCGAATGCCGCCTGCAGCTTGCACCACTCCAAAACTGCTTACAACTTTGTCTTTGCCCCAGTCCTGGGGCTCCGTACTTCTCAGCACGAATGTCGCTGTCTCTTTCCCGCTTCCAGGGCTATGTTAATCTCGCCACAGCTCCAAAAACTGCTATGGGAACACCAGCTACCACTCGACGTAATATTCAACACTTTTTAAAACTCCTGCCGGGGTGCAACTCTTCTACAGCCTACCGAGAAGACACTGCACTAATTATAAAACACTGAATTGAGAAAAAGGGTATTTATTCGCTTTTAAAATGGATTATTCGTGAGGAAGTCAAAATAACACACTTCACAGCTTGGCTTCGCTTCTTACTTCTTGATTTTTGTTTTCATTCATCTTACATTGTTATTCATTATTTCTAAGCCTACTCTGATTAGATTTTATCAATCAAGGCTAATCATTTTCAGCCTTCCACGGTCCATTGCTGGACATAGTGCAACGCCCCGTTTCAATTTCATTTCAAAAGCGCGTTAGTGCATGTGGCACCTTATTTCGGACCACCTTATATCTAATAGTAAAGTAAAAAAAGTATTCAAGTTTATCGCAGCAGGCGTGTGTGCGAAGTGATAAACGCTGCGTTTACGCGTTGGAACTTGTCTGGCATTTCGATTCTAGTAGGTCGCTAAACAGCCGAATAGCTGACAAGGTATTGATTTTTCGGAGGCACGCTCTGGCGGATGTTAATTTCTGGGCTAACTGAAGCCGTTTTTGTTGCTTACCAAGCGAAGCCGCAATGCCTGGTTTCTCTTAAGGCGCATTCAGTGTAGGTAAGAAAGCTCATCTAAATGTATTCCCTGCGTACTGATCTTTTTATTCAAACTGGATTGCTTGCGCTGTCAATAATTGAACCGCTGCGGTGCCGTTTCTACGCAATTAGGCCGATACAGCTTCGGTAAGAATGCTCCGCTTAGTTGGGCTAATATCGGCTAACATAAGCTCAAACGAAGACTAAATTCAGCTAATTCAGTTCCCCGATTCTGCTTCCGTATGTGGTCAGGTATTCCCGACATGTGCCGCATCCTTTTGTTGTTAGCAGACTTCTAACAGTGGCGACATTGGAATTCACAGAATTTTGCAGCCAAACTGGGCTTAGCGTCTTCATGGATTGCAACACCACAGGATTCCACTTGCGATCACTGGACTTCAGCATCAAGCTAAATTGTAAGTACATGCCTTTATCAGCTCTGTTTTAAATTGACGAGGCATTCGCCTTAATTAGGTCAGTTCTTACTAAGATCTTAGTAAATCAAACTGAGCGTGTTTAATCCACCTTTTGGCTCAATCTTTTATGACGCTAATGATCGCAAATTTAAACAATTCAAAATTGCTGAAATAAGCATGTGCATTGTGACCTATGAGCCGCGCCTTTAGGCGTTGTGCCTTTATGCATTGCGATAGCAGGTGAAAGTTGTAATTTTAGCTAAAGTTAGCAATTTGTAGTTTGTATATTTGGAAGTTAATTCCTATTTGTGATTTATAATTCATCTGATGGGCAATAGTCCTACATTTTTGTAATTGTTGTCACATAGCCTCAGCTCAATTGCAAGTCATGTGTTACAACGACATTTGGGTTTTAATAAATGCCCCTATTGCTATTATTTGTTTGTGTTTTCTTTTGCAACCCCTCTAGCTGAATGAGTAATCTAGGTATGCGGTGGAACACCAAAGGTAGGTGGCGTATTTTTAAGTAGCTAGTTTTGTTTTTATATGTTGTGAGTAACAAGGCGCCTAATTTGTATTAATCCTTCTGTTCAGTTTTAAAACCCGAAGCATTTCTTAGCTTGGTCCTTACACCACGCCATATTTTTCCGAGAGTTAAAAGAGCTACCCGAGGCCTTGTCAACCTCTTCGTTTAAGGGTGGTACATGATAGGGTTCTTGTAGGTATTTATGGTGAGTAGGGCAGATAGGTTAATTAAATACGATACGGTTTAGGAATCTAGCGAACAGTTTCCCACCTACCCTTATGTTATAATACTAGTAGCAGAGTAGGCATTTATAGTGCTATTTTTTTACTTTTCACTGTCATTATTGTGCACATGAAATATTTGCTATCGGACGAGTTAGACTGGGAGTTATTATCTCGGAATGTTGAACCGGTTGGATGCAGAGTAGAAGATAAATGGAAGTTGCTTCGTGCCCAACTTAGTTTAGAAAAATTCGAGTTATCACGCGTTTCACAATATAGAGAGATCAAATTTGATGTGCAATCAGAACTTGAAATTTGTAAATTTAAGCTGCCCGAGTTAGCAAGTTTAATTAGACAATTTGAAGATAAACCGCTTACGTCAGAATTCAATAGGTTGGAAACCAAATTAAGGCATGTGTTTCGCCGCGTTAACTATTTGACCAGTAAAATTGATGAAGCTACTCAGACATAATGGGAAGCAGCCCGCCATCGTTGTTTAGAATTGTTAGAATCGTTAACGGGAGTAGGAAAAAGTGATGTCAAGCAACAAAACGATATACTGTCTATAATAGAGCAATCGCAATTAACAAATGTTTCTTCTGGTGGCGAGGTACTAGGTAACGTCCTGACGGTGAGGGATAATTTAGAAACCACGGTGGTTACTTCGGTTTCCATTAGTGTAAGTTTGCCTTCAGCTAGCGATTTACTAAGTGTTCCTTCTCGGTACTCGACTTCAGGCATTAATGCGTTAACTAACCACGGAGTTGCTTTTACTACAACCGTAAGTGCGACGACTCAACCACGTTTCAGCGTTAGTGAGATGACGCATAGTTCACCACATTTCCCGGCGCGTCATGTCGAACTTGACACATCGATGGCGGCTAACCAATTCGCTTCAAGACTGCGAGATTTAAATTTGGCGGACCCTGTATATAATGCGTTTCGACCAGTTAGTTAGTTCATTTTTAGAACGGATTGAAGAACTCCGGGTAGCCCGCCATATATCGTTTGAACAATTAGTTAGAGAGGCGGTAGATCTATTTGACGATCAAGTGGTGACGCCAAATCCATTAAACAGAGGTATTATCAAATGTCTGATGTTATGTTAGAAGCAGTCAATAAGGAAGTAGACAAAATGCTTGAACTTAAGGTGATACGAGAATCTTCTTCACCATGGAACTCTTCTATCGTGATGGTTAAAAAGAAAGATGGTAGTTTAAGATTTTGTTTCGATGGTCGACAATTAAACGCAGTTACCAGATGCGACGCTTATCCGCTACCGTACGTATTCGTGACCGTCTGAGAGATTCGCAATATCTGAGTTCAATAGATTTAAAGAAAGCTTCTTGGCAGGTTCCTCTTTCGAACAGTAGTTGTGAGAAGACAGTTTTTACCGTTCCTGGGCGAGGCTTATCTGAATTCACAGTTTTACCCTTTTGGCCTTAGTAATAGCCCTCAAAACCTTCAAAGATTAATGGACAATCTCTTAGGTTCTCAGTTTCCCAACGTATTCGTGTATTTAGACGACATAATAATAACTTCAAGTACCTTTTCTGAACATATTGACCTTAAACTAGGGTATAATGAAGATTACGAGACGCGTTTTCAGTAGTAAGTGCGAGTTTTGTAAACCTTCTTTAGTGTACTTAGGTTTTCTAGTAGATAAGGATGGACTACGCACGGATCCCTCTAAGGTAGAGGAAATTGAGGCAATTGTCATTCTCTACTCCAAAAGCAGTTACGGCAATTAAACGTTTCCTTGGCATGACTAGTTGGTATCGTAGGTTCCTTCCAGATTTCTCAACCAATACTAAATCTCATAAAAGAAAAGTTGAAAAGCAAAACCATTAAATGGAATAACGACGCCGAGAGATCCTTCCAACAACTTAAAAGGCTATTAGTTACCTCACCTATATTATCAAGTCACGATTTCACGCAAGCTTTGATAATACAGTGCGATGCAAGCGAAGTAGGTTTAGGCGCTGTTTTGCATCAAGGCGAAGGCGAAAATGAACGTGTCGTTGCTTACGCGAGCCGCTCTTTGACTAGTCCGGAAATAAATTATTCCACTACCGAAAAAGAGCGTTTAGCTTGTCTTTTTGGAATGGAAAAGTATCGACCTTATGTAGATCTTAAGCGATTTAAAGTCATTACTGATCATGGCGCAGAGGCCATATTCCTACGTGTGGAATGAAGCGCCCTGAACTTTACTTTACTTTTACTGATGATCACGCACTTCTTTGGTTACATAATCTACAATTTCCCAGTGGTAGGTTAGCTAGATGGACAGCCCGAATGGCACAATATACGAGTAGGTTTGATATCGAACACCGCAAGGGAAAATTTAATGTAGTTCCCGATGCCCCGTCGCGTGCTCCGACTTCTATAGCACTAGTCAGTTCCTTGTCTTTCACAGCTATTGATCATTGCCCCTGTTATAGGCGTATAATTCAAAGCGTGCAATCCTTTTCTGAACAATTTCCTTCCTGGAGAGTTGAACATGGAATACTTCATAAGTTCGTTCCTAACAAACACGACATAATTTCAAATTTAATTGAATGGAAAATTGTAGTACCCAAATCCAAGCGGAAAGTTATTTCAGCAGTTCCATGACGAAGCAACCTCAGGTCATTTAGATTCGTTTAAAACTTATCGAAAATTGGGCGCAGTTTGTTGTTTGCCGCAGATGAAATCAGACATAGCTAATTATGTGCGGACTTGTAATATTTGTCAAGCTAGTAAGGCTTCCTCACAACTTAGTCCTTGTTTCATGGGTCGCTAGAAAGAGGTGAAATATCCCTTCCAAGTTATTTCAATTGATCTTGTGGGACCTTCCCTAGGTCTTCAAAAGGTTATACTTCTTTACTCGTAGTAATCGATTGGTTTACAAAATTTTAACAAATTCATCTATTAAGAAAGACAACAGCTTCTGGCATGGTAAAATTCCTACAAAACGATGCGTTCTTGATGTTCGGAGTACCACAAATCATCATGCGTGACAACGGTCCTCAGTTCATCGGTGGTCTTTTTCAAAAACTCATTAACCGCTATCACGTGCAGAAAGTACGTAATAATGCTGCTTATCATCATCAAGTGAATCCCGTTGAGCGTACTAATAGTTATTACTACTGCCATACTTTGTTATATAAAAGAAAATCATAGACATTGGTATGCCGAGATTTATGCGATTCGAAACGCAGTACACGAGGTTACGGGTTATACACCGTCATTTATGAATTTTGGTCGGGCAATTCCTGTTCAAGACGATTATGGTAAATTACAAGATTTAGAAGTAGATGAAATATCGTTGGATACTCGTGAACAGCTCTCGAATGACGTCAATCAGCTCTCACTTCTTTACAAGGACGTAGTTCTTCGTCTCAATCAGGCTTATGAGCAGAATAAACGCCGCTATAATTTAAGAAAACGGTCTTTACGCTTTACGCGATATCGTTTGGAAACGCAACCCGGTACTTTCCGACGCGGCTAAAGGTTTTGCAAAAAAGTTAGCCCCGAAATACATTCAAGCAAAAGTATCTGAAGTAACAGGTGCGGTCACTTTTAGATTAGTAGATCTGAACGGTTGAAATTTAGGTGTTTGGCACATCAAAGATTTAAAGAAGAGTTATCACGGAGACGATGATGAGTAATTTATCGTGTCTCAAGTAATTAGTATGCTTCCGATCCTGATCTAGAATTAAATGACTATTACTATTCTTGTAGTTGCGGAGGAGCCGCTTCCCAACTTACAAATCACTAATTTGACCTTAGATTAGTTTAGTTAAGATTAACTAGTTAGTAATTGCTAGATAATAGGTAGTTTTTTTGTTTGGTTCGTTATGAGGTATTTGAATGGTTTTGACATTTAAGGTACTCACTCGATTGGTTGTTTGCCATGAGTCGTTGCATAGAACTTCTCATTAACTGTGTCCTATGAGAGGCAGTTTCCTTCTAATAGTTTAGTACTGCATTTTTTGTTCTGTGTCCGATGTGGTGATCTAGGTCCCATGCTCCGCTAAGAAACAACCCCATGGCGTACGCGTCAAAAACCGTGCGAAGATTAGGCATCTTAGGCTGGTTCCTTCCGTAGGGATTTATTAAGCGTATTGCTTATGAGTAGGAACATATATGATAGAGTCCCATTTATGGAGTCTCTTTTGGGTAGGTAACCCAATCATGTGGCATTCATATACCCATCTAGGATCCTTCAGAAACCGTTAGGTTTTAATTTATTTTCTTAGGTTATCACAGTAATTGGGTGTATATATTAAATTAAGAACGGAGTTGGTCATGGTTTTCGCGTTTTCGGAGTTCATGACTGGGGTTTCATTTTTTTTCACTTGCTTAGGTGGTAGGTTGAGCAAGTAGGGTGACCACTCAGGGATATATAGATATGAGAAATTTGATTTGGAAGTCTCTAGTACTTATTTCATATTGTTACGGATCTTTTAGATTTTGATGTCTTTGGTACTCAGTTCATATTTCGCTAGCGTGTGCCACGCCTTCTTTTGGCTGCAGCGCCGCAATTGTTAGCTTGACGTTCTTTTTCCGGCTGCCTCGTTAGCAGCATGAGGCCAGATTAAGAGTTCAGTAATAGTGTTCTGTGAATTTATGGAGGCATGCAGTTTGATTTCGCGTATTGGTTACCTGTGCATTTCGTCGGTTTTGCTTTCTTTCTTCTTTCAACGTGCCCAGAACATCAGGGGTGAGTAGGAAGTTTTCTTCAAGCTGTATGTAATTTCACTTGTATTCTATCGTGGACTCTTTTCCCCCTTATAGCAGTCACCGAGGGGTCGTTTAGGGCAGTTTCGACAAAGGGTTTCGTTTCTACCACTGTCTTTTTCACTATCACGCATAAACGCGTCCCCCTCTGGCATCGCTTTTCTAGTGTTAGTTTTCGAGTCACTATTGGCCCCCCTTTTCGGACAGTTCTTGGCAATATGGCCGCTTTCGTGGCACCGGAAACACTCTCGTACCACTTCCGACCCTAAATGAGTTGTTTTTGGAACACACAATATTTGTTTCCATTGTTAAACATTCATTTTTTGTCGTGAATTTTTCAAGACGTACTAACTAAATAACGTATAAAACTAAAAAAAATACATTTGTAAATTTGATTCCATTATATATTTTTTTCCTTAAGTTATTTCAAATTTTATTGCCGGTCGCTTAATTTTGTCCAGAAGTGTAGAGTATACATGTTGTTTGAAACACAGACTTAGTTTTTTTTAAATATGCTACTTCTTATACTTTTATTCAACAAATATTAAACCTTTTATTAAAACTGCATTTTCTTCTCAGGGTTTATTTTTCTTATATTTGGGTTAAGTCTTGGTACAAAAATGTTGCCAGACCTTTTGAAACTTTGTCCTTTTGGGCATATTGTACTTTATTATACATTTATGTTTTTGTAGCAGTTTTATTATAAGTACAAATGACAGAAAATTTTGAATTCCGGTTTCATATTTTGGATTAAGCCCTGCTTGGCTTGAAACTAATTTTAAGTATATTTTCGATATTTACAATTAAGGAGGACTTGGCGATAGATAACAAACATTTTGTATTCAGGTAAAGTACCTTATTTTACATAAGCAAAATATTCATATTACAAAATAACAAATTACGAGCCTTTAGTTATTATAAGATTACTAAAGCATCTTCAGGTCTACTAGTCCAATATGGGATAAAACGTAAAAAACCACTGGCCCAATCCACGTGCACGTTGTAGTACAGAGTGTTATATTGTAGCCTGGGTTAAACGAAGATGCAGTATCTGATAGACCTGCTAATTCGATATGGAATTTCAGTTAGCTATATATTATAAGCGTCAAAACAAAAATTGAAAAATCCATTGAGTACAACAGACCACTAGTTCTAGTCTTTGTGGACTTCCAAAAGGCATTCGATACAGTTGAGATGGAGGCAGTTATAGGAGCGCTGCAAGAATGCCGTGTCGACTATCGGTACACAAGGTTAATATACAACATCTACAAAAATGCAGAAATGACAGTAAAACTACACGAGAACACCAAAAGCATTGGCAGGGGAGTTAGACAAGGGGACACGATGTCCCCCAAACTATTTACTGCAGTGCTGGAATATGCATTTAAAAAGCTAAATTGGGACGGAAGAGGCCTAAACATAGACGGGCAGAACCTAACAAACCTTCGCTTTGCGGATGATATAGTTTTATTGTCAGACAACCTACAAGATATTTCTTCAATGTTAAAAGAACTTCAACAGGTATGTAATAAAGTAGGCTTGAAAAGGAACAGCTCTAAGACAACATTTATGACCAACTTAGTCCCTAGTGCGAACATAAAAATTAACAATAATGAAGTCGAGCTAACAGACAAATATATATACCTTGGGCATGAACTACAAATCTCCAGAGACAACCAAACATGTGAAGTAAAGAGAAGAACCGCCCAAGCCTAGGCTGCTTATGGAAGACTCCGGGAGGTCTTCAAAGGTGATCTGCCGATATGTTTAAAAAGAGCAGTTTTCAATCAGTGCGTGTTGCCGGTTATGTCGTATGGCGCCGAAACTTTAACTTTAATAATCGCAACGGCTAAGAAGCTTAGAACAACACAGCGGAAGATGGAAAGATCGATGCTTGGCGTGTCCTTAAGAGATCATATTAGGAACGAAGACTTGCGCCGAAGTACAGGCGTGACTGATGTAATAACACAGATAGCAAAGCTCAAATGGAACTGGGCCGGGCATGTGGCTCGGATGACGAACGGGAGATGGACGAGGAGGCTGCTTGAGTGGAGACCGAGAGCCGACAAAAGAAGCAGAGGAAGACCGCCCACACGATGGACGGACGATATCAGAAGAATGGCCGGCAACTGGATCCAGGCGGCTCAAAGTAGAAAGGAGTGGACGAGAATGGGGGAGACCTATGTCCAACAGTGGACGCAAAGGGTTGATTGATGATTTATTGTAATGGTATGATGCTTACAGCAATTCTCATTGCATTAATAACTCACAAATGCTAATAAAAGATTCAAATAGGCCCAGAATTGGTATTGTATTTATTGCAACAATAAAAGTCGCTAGTAAAAAATGATAATTACATAAAACATGATTAGTAATAACTGAAATTAATTAACAGAGGTTAGTGATTGAGTAATACAATATCGTCAGGCTTGCATTTAGCTTGTATTCAATATTTGTGCTGGATATGGCAAATGTAGATAATTTATGACTAACAGTTTATTTGTGTAACGTCAAAGACGATAATGATTTCGCTTTAAGTAAAAAGGTGTTTTGAAGCATTACAGAGGTTTTATGCCAAAGTTTTACATTCATATCGAAATTCCAACAATCGGTGACGCAGCTCAAGGGTTATAAAGCATTGCAAGAAGGCACAAAGATGCAAAGCGCATAGTGAAAAGCAACCTGAGAATTACCAAAGACTACCAGAAGGTGCTAGTGGCGTTGTATCAGTGTTTAATAATTAAAAAGTGATAAAAGTGCAACCAAAGTGTGGTTTGGGTGTCCTGAATGACATTTACTAAAACAATTAGAAATTAACATCAAAGATTGTAAACTTACTAAAAAACAATTGTATAACATGTTGCTATGCTGACCTAGATTGTCGTTTGTTGCTGTTTGCTGGGGAAGCCAAGCTGAAAGCTTTTGTTTGACTCTCTGTTTTTGATTAATCTTGTTGATAAAAGTATATAATTTGTACCCAGTTGTGAGTTTTATTTATTTACCATTGTGCCGAAGCCAGCTGTGGTTAATTTGGCAGTGTTCCGGAGCGCAGTTCCAGAGTAAATTGGACCTGAAGCTTAGACTATGTGTGATAGCCTTTCGAGCTATAATTCGACTAGTTTTAGACCTGCGGAAAGCAAAAAGCAGCGAGGTACAGGATCTGGGGGAGGCCTTGTTCTAACTCCAGAGACAGGCAGGAGTAGCTGAATCCTTTCCAGGAAGAAAATACAAGCTTGGCGTCCCTTTTGCGGAGACCGGAAGCGAGTTGGCATTCCACAAAAAAAAAACAAATGCCAGTTGGCGTCGCTTTGTACTTGAAAACAAATTCCAGGTTAGCCAAACGTACTTGATTATTTGAAATGCATTGTTATAGTTTACCTGAGCTGAACTGATTGGTTGTTGGTTTGCGTTCAAAATACGCTGGATTTTCTGTTTCGAACAGCTTTGTTTACCGTCAAATATTTGAGGTTATCTGTCGTTCGTTAGAATGGAGCATTTGGCATACAGGACAAGGAAAGGAAAGAAGCAAGGAGAAGAAATGGGAGAGATGCAGGTGGAAGAAACGGTACAAGAAGCACCGCAACAAGAACAGGGAGATCAAGAAAGTAGCCAAGGCAAAGGGGCAAAGAAAAAGTAGATTTGGAGCGATTAATGCATGTAATTGCGTAAATGAATATAAACATGCAGAAATCTAATAAGAACATACAAGAAACAATACAGCGCACTGCAGAAAAAAAAACGAGAATAAATACAGCGTAGTGCAGAAGAAAGCAAAGCATAAGCGGAAGAAAACAGAGCACTTGCTGTAGAAAATGTGAAAATAATAGAAGATAAAATGAATAAGCAGTCGGAAGAACTAGCAAAAATATAAACCAAAAATAAGAAGGAGCTGCAGCTGGAAATAAATACAATTTATAAGAAAGGCGTACACCAACTTTGTAACTCGCAACTCGAGACAAGTTGAGCACTACACCGACAGATGCTAGCACCAGCCTCTACACCGCTAAGGTAACAAGAGGGTAATGATAATGCATACATAATGCTCTTCTTTCTTCTTCTTTTTCAGCCTCTATTCGTCCACTCCTGGACATAGGACCCGTCGTAGATGTGGTCTGCCTCTGCTCCTCTTGGACGCCAATATGCGACTTTTGTTGTCCAGCAGTCATCTTTGTATCTTGCAATATGTCCCGCCCATTGCCATTTCAGTTCTGCTACTCTCTCGATTATGTCGGTTACTTGTGTTCGCCTTCTAGTGTCCTCGTTCTTTATTCTGTCCCTTAACGAGACACCGAGCATTGCTCTTTCCATATCCCTCTGCATCACTCTTAATTTAGTGGCATTTTTCATCGTTAGGGAAACATCTTTCGAGTCCATACGTAGCTATCGATAAAATCATGCATCGAAGACCTTACGTTTCAAAGTGATAGGCATGGTGTTGTTCCTGAGTATGTGTGACAATTTACCGAATGCTGCCCATGAAAGTCTTACTCGCCTTGTAATTTCTTCATATTTATTTTCCTTTCGGAGTGTTACAGTGTGTCCTAGGTAGTTGTAATCAGTGACATTTTCTATATTTTGGCTGTCTACAGATACCTGTGTATTGTCCAGGCTTATTATTTTTGTTTTTGTGTAATTCATTTGTAATCCCACCTGTTTTGCCTCATTGTTAAGTTCTTGTAACATCGATCTGATCTCGTCTATGTCTTCTGATATTAGCACGATATCGTCTGCAAACCGAAGATGGTTTAGGTATGTCTCGTCGATTTTAATACCTTTATCTTCATAAGAAAGCTTTTCAAAAACACCCTCAAGAGCTAGGGTAAACAGTTTAGGTGATATAGTATCTCCTTGACGTACACCTCTTTCCACTTTGATCTTATTTGTTTTATTTGTTTCATCTATTGTTACGTGTAAAGTAGCATTCTTGTAGATGTTTTCAATGACTAAAGTATATCTGGAGTCAATTCGGGCACTGTTCATAGATTTTAAGATAGGCCAAATGTCGACTGTATCAAATGCTTTTTGGAAGTCAACAAATGCGAAATGAATATTAATATTATACTCCGTTGTTTTTTCTATAAGACTTTTAATTGTTTGCAGGTGGTCAATGGTGCTAAAAACACTTCGAAAGTCGGCCTGTTCTACGGGTTGATAGAAATCGAATTTAGGTGTTAGACGATTGGTTATGATTTTCGTGAATAACTTATACAGATGGAACAATAAACTGATAGGCTTGTAGTTTTCAATATTGCTGATGTCTCCTTTTTTAAAGATTAAAACTACTTCTGCATTTTGCCAGATCTCTGGTATTTTTCCCTCTTGGAGGCATTTGTTGAAGAGAATGGTAATAGACTTCTCTAGGATGTGTGTCCACCGAATTTCAACTTTTCTGTGGTGATTCAGTCTTCCCCCGGACACTTGCCGTTTTTAATTTGTTTCATGGCTTTTCTAATTTCCTCACATGTGACTTCGGGGATTTCCTATGATCCTGAGTTGACTATTTGAGTTCTTGTCCTTAGATTTGGTACTGTAGAGTGTAGACGAATAGAGTGCGGTATAAAAATCTTCTATCTATTTTGTCATTTGTTCTCTGCTCGTTACTATTCTTTTTCTTCTATTTTTTAGTTTTATTATTTTTGTTTTTCCCCTTGATAGTTTCGATCTCAGTACCTTCATGTTAGCGTTTCTTTCAATTGTATTTTGTATCAGCTGTGTATTGTGGTTCCTTATATCTTTTCGTATTTATTTTTTAATGGTTTTATTCAGTTCCTTGTACTCATCTGAATCTCTCTATGTATTTCTTCTTTGCTCTATTAGTGCTAACGTTGGTGGGGTTTCTTTTTTGCAGAACATATTTTCTTCGTGCTTGTCTGAATACATACTTGTTGTTATCTGTTGCGCCAATTGGTTAAGATTTAAATTTGTCGCGTGGTTGGTTGGTTCTAATCTCTTTTTCAGTTTACTTTGTTAAGTGTAACCTAACCTAACTCTATAGATATACGAGTCTCAATTTGTTAGCTAGCGCAAGTTTTAATAAGTTGCTAATAAATAAAATATAGAAGGCAACATACCTTTATTATAGTTAAAGATAATTAAATAATCATATTTTTAATTAGCCACAAGAGAGAGACAAATAAAAATCAAATTAAAGCTGTGTTGTGGTCGCTCAAAATTTTATTTTATTTATTATTTTAATTACATAATAGGGGCAGATCATCATAATATGTAGTACCAAAAGAATCCAGAGAGCGTAGTTGGTAGAGCATTAGGCTTGCGATAAGCAAGTCCTCGCTTCGAATGCCATGGTGGGCAGAATTTTTCTGCAGCCTGTGCTTTATTTAGAACTACAGACCTAATAAATAGAGCAACAAGGTCAGTACATCACCAAGACACACACCTGACACAATGGTTGCTATGCAAGCACAAAAGAAGCACTCAAGCTGTGTAAATCGAAACACCGCCCAAGCTGAGCACTGCACCGCTTAACGCTGAAGCGTACCAAGAACCAGTCTCTACACTTGTAGGTAAAGAGGTTACAGATAATACATATATACAAACATATATATTTGAAGTTCCGGAACAGCTGGTTATATGCTAATAGGTGGAATTTATAATTTCTTTCAACCAGTTGACAAGGTCCTGTGCATTACTAGCGTTATCCGATATCAGGCTAGCAGGCTTGAACATACTTTAGTTTACATATACGAGTACTAACATTCTATTTTCTGCTCATAAGCAAGCTCTTGTGTGTAACTAAAGTAATTTTACTAACAGTTTTACATTTAAAGAGTGATCGAAAAAATGTCTTCTCAACGCATGCCTTGGAATTTGAACGTATGTTTTCACTGGTAAGCTCGAAATATTATCGAAAGCATTTTGAAGTTTCTTTGACGTTCAATATGTTCTGCGCTGTAATGTGACATTTCCTGTCCTAGGTCACTTGAGAAGAAATGTTTTCGATCACTCTCTGCTTTTCTCCTATGCTACATGACCTTATGTACTGTATAAGTAATATTTCTCTATTGATTTTCCCCCACAAACACAGCAACATTTTCTTCTGTATGAGACTTTGTATGTTTAACTATGTAACTTTTAATTGTAGCTTTGTATTCACAAACAGAGCTATTGTATGATCTGTCACCTATATAACACCTTCTATATATAACCAAGTCACCTTTTTGTCTTCCTTTATGTTCACATACGGAGCTACTGTATGGTTTTTCTCCTGTATGAGACCTCTTATGTGTAACTAAATGCTGTTTCAGTGTTGCTTTGTATTCACAAACGGAGTAACTGTATGGTTTTTCTCCTGTATGAGACCTCATATGTCTTAAATAAGTGATGTTTCAGTGTTGCTTTGTGTTCACAAATAAAGCAACTGTATGGTTTGTCACCTGTATGCCATCTTACATGTCTAACTAACTCACATTTTTGTTTTCCTTTATGTTCACAAACGGAAGATACTGTACAAAACCTCATATGTGTAGCTAAATGCTGTTCTAGTGTTGCTTTGTATTCACAAACAAAGCAACTGTATGGCTTTTCTCCGGTATGGGACCTCATATGTCTAACTAAAGCACTTTTTACAGTTGCTTTATATTCACAAACAAAGCAACTGTATGGTTTTCCACCTGTACGAGTTCTCATATGTCTAAGGCACGTTTTTGTCTTCCTTTATATTCACAAACGGAGCAACTGTATGGTTTTTCTCCTGTACGAGACCTCATATGTCTAACTAAATGAAGTTTCAGTGTTGATTTGTATCCACAAACGGAGCAACTGTAAGGTTTTTCTCATGTATGAGACTTCATATGTCTCAACTAAATGATGTTTCAGTGTTGCTTTGTGTTCACAAACAAAGCAACAGTATGACTTGTCACCTGTATGACATCTTACATGTCAAACTAAGTAACATTTTTGTTTTCCTTTATGTTCACAAACGGAAGTAACTCGATGGTTGTTCTCCTGTATAAAACCTCATATGTGTAACTAAATGCTGTTCCAGTCTTGCTTTGTATTCACAAACAAAGCAACTGTTTTTCTCCCCTATGAGACCACATATGTGTAACTAAATGATGTTTCACTGTTGCTTTGTATCCACAATCAGAGCAACTATATGGCTTTTCTCCGGTATGAAACCTCATATGTCTAACTAAAGCACTTTTTACAGTTGCTTTATATTCACAAATGCAGCAACTGTATGGTCTTTCTCCTGTATGAGTCCTCATGTGTGTAACTAAATTTGGTTTCTGTGTGGCTTTGTATTCACAAATAGAACAACTGTATCGTTTTTCTCCTGTATGAGACCTCACATGTTTAACTAAATCACTTTTATATGTTGCTTTGTATTCACAAACGGAGCAACTGAATGGTTTTCGTCCTGTATGTATTCTCATATGTGAAACTAATGAACTATTCTGTGTTGCTTTGTAGTCACATATAGAGCATCTATATGGTTTTTCTCCCGAATGAGACCTCATATGTATAACTAAATCACTTTTATATGTTGCTTTGAATTCACAAACAGAGCAACTGTATGGGTATTCTCCTGTATGAGACCTCATATGTATAACTAAGTATTCTTTTTGTGTTGCTTTATATTCACAAATGTAGCAACTGTATGGTTTTTCTCCTGTATGTGTCCTCATGTGTTTAACTAAACTTGGTTTTTGTGTGGCTTTGTATTCACAAATAGAACAACTGTATCCTTTTTCTCCTGTATGTATTTTCATATGTCTAACTAAATTGGTTCTGAATATCGTTTTGTATTCACAAATAGAACAGCTATATGGTTTTTCCCCTGTATGAGACCTCATATGTATAACTAAGCCTTCTTTTCGTGTTGCTTTATATTCACAAATGGGGCAACTATATGGTTTTTCTCCTGTATGAGTTCTCATGTGTCTGACTAAATGTGGTTTCTGTGTGGTTGTGTATTCACAAATAGAACAACTGTATCCTTTTTCTCCTGTATGAGACCTCATATGTATAACTAAAACACTTTTGCGTGTGGTTTTGTATTCACAAATGGAACAAATGTATGGTTTTTCTCCTGTATGTATTCTCATATGTCTAATTAAATTGGTTCTGAATGGCGATTTGTATCCACACACAGAGCAACTGTGTGATTTATTTCCCCCATAAGTCTCCATAGCTACATTTATGTTGTTTTTGCTAGATGTTTGATTTTCATAGTCTTCATTTTTTAATATAAAGTCTTCTTGTTTAATATTCATTTCTGTATGAATACCCATATTATCAATACTTTCGATGCTTTCTTGTTTTATGTACAACTTCTTCAAATTTTCATTGTTAATCATGTTCTGTGATATACAAGATGCAGTTCTTGTGAAACTACAAAACTGAAACTACAAAACATACTCTCCGCAGTTTCTTGTTTAATGTTCATGATGTTTGCTTAAATTTTCCTTAATTGGTATGTGAGCCAAAGAAAGTTGGACGTCTTCACTCCTACAACAAAAGTATCCTGTTATTAACTCATTAAGATTTTAGCAATGTAGGAGCATTGTGTATGGACAATAATTATGCGCAAACAGGTTATTAAAATTATCCATAAAAAAGTAATACGGTCAGACCTCGCCGTTCGCGGAGGTTACGTTCCAGAAGAATGCCGCGAAGCGCAAAACCGCGATGCGCAAGTAAACACATAAATGATAAAAACGGGGTTAGGTTCCACTAACTAGATTTATTTATACTATGCAACCTCAAAAAACCAAAACTATTCTGCGTTTTTTTGTCTGGCAAATCTGAAGCAGAAACTTTACGCTTTGACGACATGGTTTTCCATGTTTTAAAAATTAAACTCAATTGAATTTTCGGCAGAAACTCTCGCGAAGACAGTAAAGTTTGAACTAAAATTCCATACGTAACATAAGTCTGTCTTATGAAGGTCACTAACCTGACGTTAACTTTAAATCGCTGTTAAAATAAACAAAAGCTCATCAAAACGTCGGCGCTTATGACATATTATTCATTAGTAAACAAATTTTTATGTGCTTTTGTTTATTTTAACAGCGAATTAAAGTTAACGTCAGATTAGTAGCCTTCATAAGACCGGCCGTTAGTGTGTGATAGTTGAAACAGTTAACGTTGGCAATTCCATCCGCGAACAGCAAAGCAAATATTCGCGAACGGCAAAGAAAAGCGAGCACAAAGGTGCCCCGCGTAAAATCAAATCAGCGAACCGCAAAGCCGCGAACGGCGAGGTCTGACTGTAAAATATTGCTGCAGAATATACCCTCACTAACCGGTGTTTTACTTCAGAGTAAAATACAGTTCAAAAATACAAGCCTCGGAGATGATATACCTTAGGAGAGTGTTGGGAGTAACAAGACTGGATAAGATCAGAAACGAAGAAATAATTGAGTGTGGGAATCAGTTGTCTCAGACGCAAATAACTTCTGCGATTGGGCACTGGCAAATACTGATGCAAATGATTGTTGATAAAAATGGTTGGCATATTACGCCATAGCTTTAAATGGCATATTTAATAAGTATTTAGAACGTTTTTGTTATTGTATTTCATAAAGTTCCAAATAATAAATTTTTCTAAAAACATTTTTTGTATTTAACCACGTGCAACTTTGAATTAGTACTATCTCTTTGAAGTAAAAGTGCTTCATTTCTATCTAGAAATATTGAGCTTTTCGATGGTATAATAACCATTTAAAAATATTAATGACTTACAAATATACGAGGCCATCAAGTTTGTACCGTTTTATCTGGCCCACTGTGTATATAAACGTGTGTTGTTCCTGCGTCTCTGTTAGCGTCTCAGTCTGGGCCTCTGTCTGCGTCACGTTTTTATCGACACCGATCGGGCGCACTTCGTACGCGATCAGCCGTGTCGTCACCGCGCCTTTTATAACGCTGTGATAAGCAAGTATAGCAGTTGTGGGTTCTTGAGCGAATGGTTAAAACGTCTTACTAGCAATCAGATTCCGCCTAGGAGCACAGGTTTGAATCCCACCGACTGCGATGCTTTTGTCCTTTGCGAATTAATGTATATCGCATTGTTTCTTTTTACTATTTCAATATTACTAGAAGCATTAAGATATTGTTATCTATTTTTTACATAATTTTGAACACTCTTGCAGTGTGCTTCCTTTAATAAAGACGTTAACACATTTTCTTCTGTGCCGTTTTTATTTATTATTCACTTTACAAAACGCAAAAATTATTTTAATTAGAAGGCCACCTACGTGGTGGACTCAAAAAGTAGATTTTATACACAGGGTGTTCTTCAAATAAAGGGACATACTTTTCAGAAGTATTCTGTGATCAAAGATAATCCAAAAAGTTTTAATTAACCCGTGTCCACAAATGCATCATTTCTAAGATTAAGCTTTAAAGTTTTAATGTTGGTCACTTTTAAAGTAATATGAAATCTGGAAAATCGTGATTAAATGGCTTACCTTGCTTGGAAACGTGGATGTTATCAAAATTACTTAGTAAAGTTGTTGATCAAATGAGTGTACTATTGACATTTGACGGAATGAAGTCAAATTCAATTTCAGTAACGCAAAGGTGAATTTTTCTTTTCGCGAAAAAACATATATAATTTTTATGTACAGTGGTGTCAATGGGAACGGTCGCGAGACTGCAAGGTTCTATTAGGAGTCTTTTCCAATTTAACAGCAACCAAATCATAACAAATTTGCTGCATAAAATTCACATAATTTGTTTGCTTTTAATTACCTGCATTAAAACTTTAAAGCTTAATATCTTAGAAAGGATTTATTTGCTACCACGCCCACGGTTTTATTAAAACTTTTTGATTTATTTTCGATGGTAGTATATTTTTGTAAAGTATGTCCCCTTATTTTAGGAACATCCTGTATAAACGTATGTTGTGCTTGCATCTCTTACTGTGTCTCCCCCTGCGTGTGTGTCAACGTCACATTTTCATCGGCACCGATCGGATGTATTTCGTCAACAATCGGTAACAGTTCTTATGCCGCCACCGCGTCATTTATAACGCAACGATAAGCATATGTATGTGCATTTATCTGGTAGCGCTTGTCTAACGCATATAGCGTCTGCCTACAAATCAGATTCCCCCTGCGAGCGAGGATACAAATCTCACCGCCTATATTATTTATCTTTGCAAATTGATGTACTCGCCGTACTAAGTATTTCCTTTTACTGTTTCAGCACTATTAGCATCATTAAGTTATTTTTACCTATTTTTTTTACATAGCGTTTAACGCTCTTCAACCGTTATTCAATCTAGCAAAAGGTGTTTGTTATTAAAAACGTTAAAAATATTTTCTTCTGCAACTTTCCTAGGTGAACTTGTAATGCAACATGCTGTGTGGATGCTTAATTAATTCAATAATAATATCCAGATATCTAATGGGTATCATGTGATAACAGTTGTCTGTACATAACTGGTGGTAGTAGCAATAGGCAACCAGTGAGTTGTTTACTTCAAGTGAAAAAGTATCTTGAAAAATAATAATCTACATTTAAATAATCACGTCAAAGGGCTATATTTCCTTTAATTGTGAAAGTAATATTTGTATATTTGATACGTGATAGCAAGATAGCCTTCTTCACGATCAAATTTGACCAAAGGTCACAACTATTATTCAGATTATAATTTCAAGATTGTTTAAAGCCATTTGAAGTGGCAAAGTTTTGCTTCAACCCGTAAAAGGTGTAAGTGTTTGTGTTTGTGGCATGCTGAGCTACGGCACATCCAAATATTCAGGGACAGAGAGCTTCAACGAGCTAGTTTGGTCGTGAACAACCCAAAGGAGGTGTTTACATGCTGTTATTCAGTTAGGAGCTGATAGAAAATACACTAAGGTACAAGCGAGTCTTCAAGAAGGTTAGTGTATATTTCTTTTATTTCATAAAGAAATAACAAGTTTGGTACGACAAAATTAGTGGAAAGAATTGTAATTTAGATTTAGAACGTAATTTAGAATATTGAGTTTTCTAAATTTACATTGATTCGGGTACTCGACGTTTTCGGACTTTATAATTAGAAATTAATATCTTTTGGATTAGGGTATCTGTAATTAATTTTAATATCAAGTTTGGAAATCTAAGAACATTTGATTAAATAATTTGACAACATTTAGTTGATTGATTGTAATGTCAAACCAATCTTATACTATACTACCTAACTGAACAAGAAGATTCATTTGAAGTACCTACTAAAGAGAATGTAATTGACCAAAGAAGTCAATTTAATAATAATTTAATAATTCAATCTTCAACAGAAGAAGATTGATAGTTTTAACATTAACTCATTCAGCTGAGGAAGAAATAGTCTCTTTGCCTTAAAAACTGTCTAGCCTAGGTATTTACTTAAATCAAATGACATAATTTCAAAAGTCATATTTTCATTGGTGATAGATGCCAACTGGAAATAATTCAATAAATACAAAGGTAAGTGTCTGATCAAGTATTCTTGATACTACTTCTTCTAAATAAGCACGAGGCTAGATATCTATTTAATTTTAATTGTAATAAAAGCTCACGGGAAAGAGTAGTATTACAAACTTAAATTTTAAAAATGCAAATATTATTTTACTTGAAATGAAACCACCCATGTGGTGGGCTTGCAAGCTAGTTTATATGGGATACGGAAAGTTCGTTCCCCACATTTCGTTCCCGGGATATTTCGTGTCCCCACATCTCGTACCCGGAAACTTCGTTCCCGACTGAGCTCAATTTGTCTCCTAGATTACAGGGTGTTGAAAAACAAGTGCAGCGATCGGAATACAGTTAAAAAATGAAAGATATTATAATTAATTTATTTATCATAATAAACTTATAAGAACAAAATGACGTTTTAATCTAAATATCTTCCTGATATTTTGTATAGGGCCATAATTTCTCATTCTGGACAACTTTTCTTAATAATAGTTTGCTGTATCATGAACAAAAAGGGTAGTTTACCTGAAAAGAAAATAGTTTTTGTTTAACTGTCAAGGTCGACTTTGAAAAACTAAAAATTTTCTTAAAATTCTCTACAAACCGAGCAGGAATTATAATTCCTATAACATTTCTATGTAAAACTAAAGATAAAATGTTATTCCCTCTGGTAAACTCAAGCTGGGGTCATACTGTATTATAGTGGAATGGCAGCACCACATTGGGCGACCATAAATATGGAATGGTTGCTTGGCTTATTGTATTTTTACAAGCCCCACAGTTAGTTGCTTCATAATTATGTAAAAGCTTATAACGTTGAGACGGCTTTTATTTAATTATGAATATTACCTCTACTATTTTCTTTCAAATTGATTGATTTAATTTGAAATTTTATATATTATTCTGTTTAATAAATGTAATGCATTTGAGACTCTTAAAAGGGGTGGTTGGTTAATCTAGTTGTCTGTTCTTTGATATTCTAATTTTATAATGACTGCTACTAAATGTCAGTTTGACTTTTAACAACTATCAAACAATAATCAAACCAAAAATGACAAATATTCTTTCTACTCACAAATCAATGACTCAGTTCACTAAAGTAAGTAGCTACTGTGTTATATTTATTTCACTCATTTAATTGTTTTTTTATTCAATATTCTTCTATAGAACTAATTAAAACCAACCTGAATTCCTCTTATTTTCACTGCTAGTCACCTCAAAACACTACTGCTCCTGACGTTCACAACTCAACTTATTGACAGACCAGCCTCGATGCTCCTCCAACCGTCCAACAAAGTTCGATTACCAACATGATCGACAATGATAATAATAATAATAATAATAATAATAATAATAATAGTCTTTTATTCATAAATATAAACTCACAAGGCGAGATTCAGCATTGCTGTTCTTACATCCAACCTTGACGTAAATATAAATAATTAATTAATAGAGAAAAGTGAATTTGATATTTAGCAATCGCAAAATTAAGAAAATAAATAATTCGCTTAAATTCTAATTAATAAAGTAATAATAACCATATTTAAATGTGTTAGTTCGAACCTTACGCCACCCGCACAAATAGAACTTAACGAAAGGTCTCTATTTGAACTTGTAACCTTAATTACTACAAACCAGTATTATGTTTTATGCAAAGATAACAGTGGCTGTCAAAACAACCAACAAGGCGAAAAATCGGCAGCTGAAAACATGTGCACAGACCAGTCTGATAAAGTTCAATCAACTTCGAGCAAGCCCAAGGTACCACCAATTTATCTACGAACACGAACAACTACCAAGAAGTTTTGAAAGATATCAAACAAATTGTAAAAAATGAGTTCTCCACCGTTACCAAAGGTCAGTTCTTAACAATTGATCTAAGATGTAGTGATGGTTACTGTAATCTGACTACTTACTCTTTCTGTAATGTTGCGTAATGTTCCTATCTCCCTACCTGACTCGGCAATAATGGGAGAACTAATAAAACTATACCTCAGTGTAAAAGATGCCAACAATATGGACATACCTGCCACTATTGCAGGCTCAAAGCATGGTGCGTAAAATGCACTGGCAACTATATACACAGTGAATGGCCAAAACGGTCAAACAATAAACCGCAATATGTTAATTGCGGCGAAGAACACTTCTCAAAATACAAAGGTTGTAGTAATTTTACAAACCAACATCTCCACGAGAATAGGTAAAAATAATAAAGACCTTACAAATTAAAAAATCACCTGGACCAGACATGATCTCCAACATTATTCTCAAACACCTGACAAGCAAATCCTTAGCCCTTTTATCAACGATTTTCAATGCAAGTCTAAGACTACGCTATTTTCCTAAAGCATAGAGACATGCTCATATACTGCCTTTCCATAAACCAGGAAAAGATAGCTAACCCACAAAACTACAGACCTATAAGCCTCCTCTCGACAATCTCGAAATTACTAGAAAAGATAATCCACACACGATTACAAGACTACGTCGTTAGTCGGAACATTGTGTCTCCTTGACAATACGGATTTCGTAAAAAAAATCTTTTCTCTTAGAAGAATAAATAACCCAGAAAACTTGATAATAAATCAAAACGTAATAGACTAGAATCCACAAGACTCAGAAGTCAAATACCTGGGAGTATATCTGGATACACGCCTGATATGGGTGTTTCATATTAAAAAAAAAAAAGAAATCCTCACTCAAAATTGACTGTACCCTGCTAATATATAAATCTATTTTGAGGCCTACCGTACTGTTGTGCAGTTTAGAGCAATGCAAAATAAAGTGTTCCGAATATGTGTAAATTCACCGTGGTATGTTAGAAACTACCAAATTCATGCACCATTACAATTGCGCCGAGGAGCTGACAGCCGACCTCATTAAGACATTATTATAATTATTTATTATTGTAACAAAACCATGTGTACCAAGCAATTTCTTGATCTGATTGTAATTATTTAAAAAAACGCTTATACAAATAATTTTGTACAACTCTTAATTTGGAAAATGTCGTGCTCCGTGGCTTAGTGGTTCAGCATGCTGACTACTGGTCTAAGGGACACCAGTTCGATCCTCGGTCCGGGTGAGGTTTTTAAAAACAAAATAATGCGGTACCACTTCTGTCCATTATTGCACTATTAACATTGTCTACGCTTTGATGAGTCTCCTTTATACTATCCAGGAAGTAATTATTAAAATGCTCCGCAATGCTTTTCGATTCTATTAGCCACGTATTTTCAAACTAGACAAATTCCGTCATATATACAGTGTCTTTAGTTACGAGTTGTTTTAATTTTTTCCACATTTGTTTACAATTACCTCTCACTGAGTCAATTTGATTTTGATAATAGTGGTTTTTACTATTTATATAAACGATTGCACTTGTTTTTAATTAATCTATAAGAATTCCAATCCTTTAACGTATTATTTAACTTTGCTATTTAGTATGAATTATAGATTCATGCCACAAAGAAGTTTAAGAGATTATCTTAACGTATTACGTTGCAACACATTAACCGGTGAAATGAGTCCTGTTGCAAAAAAGGTGACCGACTTATTTTTGCACTTCCCAATCATCTACAAACCTGACATTCGGAAAAAAAATTCCTTAGAACTTAAGGTTCATTAGAAAAATTCCAAATCCGGAAAATTCAATATGGCGGATCAGATTTTAAGAACAGTCAGATTTTCTTAGATCCCTTCCAAAAGATGTACCTAGAAACTTGAAATTTTTGTAGGAGTTAGTCCATAACATAGAAACAGCTCTTAAACACTTACTAAAATAGTACATGGGGGTTAAATTATAGGAGATGATATGCAATAGGGGTCATTGTGCAAACATTTTCTCACTCAGTGGGTAACTTTTCTTTCATCGGTGTAACCTATACTTTTTAGTCCTTTAGTCTTTTTAGGTCCAAATTAACTTTTAAAATCAAACCTGGACAAAGTCATGGGAAAGGTTTTGAAGATATGGCTTGCACAAGTCGACGTTTGAAATCAATATACGAATCTGTTAGATAAACAACATTTCTGGTCAAATACCAGGCGCAATTTACATACATACAGTAGGTACGCCTGGTGGAGAAAGGCTTATATACTAGTTGAGTGATGAAGAGCATTATTCATAACAATTTTCTACCAACATTTGAACAATTTCGCTGTTCATATTTTTGTGGTAATCTTAATGTTCAATTTTTGAGCCTAAAAGATCACATCCATGTAGAAAACCGCCATAATAGCCTGCATAAAGCACCGTGAATCTTTTGCCTTCCGATTTCTAGCTCTTATTATTAGTACACCTACTGTCATTCAACTACGTATCACGCTTCTGTTCTGGTATATTCAGGTTTCTTCTATGTAAATAGAAGTGCAAATATATTTTTTAAGAATTAGAGTTTGCTTGCTAACAGACATTTTTAACCAATCATGTATTTTTATGGAATATTTTTTTTATATTTGTACCCCATCGATTTCAATACATAGTTTGTAAAGTTTTGTGTAGCCCCCTGTGTATTTCAAATTCAATCTAGTATGGTCTAATCGTGGTGTTAGGATTATATGGTGTGCTCGCGCGCATATGTGTTGCCATCCTTGTCGCACACTGTGACGTCAGCTTGGGAGCAGATTTGCCACACTACATTGGTAAAATTCTCGTAATTATTCTCTGTAGCTCTTATTATCAAAGTTGGAGAATATATGCAAATACGAAAGTTGAGCATATTTTTATGGTTAATATAACTGCCTTATTAAATTTATTAACACAGGTTTTGTTAATTAAATACGTAGCTAATGGGAAAATTAAGTCGCAAACTTTTTAATTGTTGGCATAGTAAATACAACGAGACTTATAGTTAGAAGTAGTAACATTCGCAAATTAAAATAAAAAAAATAATGCAAGTAACTTTATTTTGCACATTTAGCTGTGCAACAAATACCAAAGCAAGTCTGTTGTATTTCTAATGTCCACCTATTTTTTTACATTCGTCTGCTTAGACAATTTCTTCTGCAATTTTCGTTTACCGTTTGAAAAACGTATCTTTTTGTTTAGATGCCCTAATCTAATATACGAGTATAATCTAGTTCGCGACATACAAAGAATTATTTCATACGGGAACATATTTAAGTAATTAGGGTCATTGACAACCGCATCAACCATTTTTTTTAAACTAACGACTCTTTTGATAATAATTCACCATGTAAACGTCTAAAGTGTGTGTCTAGAATTCGAGCTAATTGCATTAATTCGTCACTAAGATACATTAAATGTCCTTTTGAAAGAAACAATCCAATCCGGACTCTTCGAAATATCAAGTTTTCTTGTAGCTACGCCCAAATTTAAATCTTTATATTTATTTTTATATCTGTAAGCTACATATCCTGCTATTTTTTTTAAACCCTGGTTACTAAGAGTCTCAGAAAGTTGATTTTAATTCAAGGCCTTTAAAGTATTTTCAAATGGAGTTTCATGGAAAGTAGATATTTCAGATTGAGAAAACATAACTTCGGATTCATAATCTGGTTCAACTATGGTATCGTGTATTCAAAAAAAAAAAAAACTCATTTAGGGTAGGCACTGGAAAGAAAGATAGAACGTCTAGTCATGTCTTAACTTAACTCTGTAGGTGAATGTTAGATTGCAATGTGTTTATGAACACATCTGTCAGTGTGACAGGTAAAAATTTACACTGCATTAAGTTTAATTGTATCAAGCAAAAAAGGAAAATAAGATGACATGTACACAACAACAACGAGTGTAATAATTATAACGGTCAATAAAAATTGTTTTTGTTAAGTGTTTTGTATATTTTTAGGAAAATAATTCAAAGTCAAGTTGTAATTTAGTTCTCTCTGACTTGGTAGTTTATTTGCATCAATGGGTATATCTCAAGTTACAGCAAAATTCAATTTGATCATGGCATGCTGCAAATGAGTTTTTTTTTTGAAACACACTATATAATCTTCGAGCAGTGTACTATCTTTATGAATATTTAAATCATCATTCACATCCTTGTTTTCTAATTCTGAAGATTCAATGGTACTATCTGCAAAAAACTGCGGTCAAACAAGACTCGGTATCCTCTTCGGTATTTTTGTTCATTGTAAATATAGACAACGAATGTCGTCCCAGTACGTACCACCGAATTATGTACTTGATTTGAAGTGGATTCGAGTGATCATTGGTGGCACCCATACCTCGAATGTAGGAAAAAAAGTTTTCCACTACATCCTGATTGAGTTTGTTATTAAATAATTGATGTTAAACTTATCGCGGAGGTAAAAAGGAGCGGTTGCTTAAAATAATACTCTTTTGAAAAGGTAAAGGAGACTTGTGTTTTCCAACAACCATTTTATTTATTAACTATTTTTGTTTAATAACCCGTTCGCAAATGACGCTTTCCTGCATCCCGGGCAGTTAGTAATAACGGCGGATGTTACGGCTTGCTCCCAAGCTGACGTCATGCGCCGAACTGACCAAAATTGAACCGCTACGTAGCACACCATATAATCCTAACACCACGGGTCTAATAAAGTGTGAAGGGTAAGATGTTTTTTTGTGGTATTCGCAAATTTTTCACCCAGTTGGAATTTAAAAAATTCAGTATCCAAGTAGTTATCTCTTTGCTCTGTCGAAAGTTTTTCTACAGTCTGAACATTAGATTTTAAATATTTATAAACAGTACTGATCGGTATCTAAAAATTAGACCGAGGCATTAACAATAATACAGTGTATTATAGGCTCAATTACTTACAGAAAATATTTTTCCAGCTTTTCTCATTATTTTGAAATTACTTGTGACTGCACACATTTTGAAATCCTTCAAGCTTCTAGCTTCTAACGGCTGTTTTTACTTCATCAATATTCATATTACTCATTAATCGGAAATCACTTAGACTTGAATTAAGCTCTATTTTGACTGACATTAGTCTTTATCAGACATTACAAAAGTTTTTTATCGGTATCGATAAATTTAAAATTTTCCTCTATACCAGATAAAAACTGTGAACATTTAAAATTACAAGCTAATGTGCTACCAAGAAATAAGTGCTGCCAATATAAATCTAGTGTTTCGTCTAATTTCAAAATGACTATATACAGTGTGTCCAAGATAATGAGGGCCAGTACGGGGATCTCGGTAGTAGTAGAAGATTCAGATTTGGTTAAATGGGAAAAAAGTTGCGTAATTAAAGGACTAAGAAAATGCGGATTATAAATCCTTGATAACATTTTTCCTTTTTGAGTTTTCTTAAAAAACTGATTTATAAAACTCTATTTTTTTCTAGCGTTAATATTTAATATTTATAAGTTATCAATTCTTTTATCTGACGTTTCCTGTTCGAGCAACCATCATCGACTTCATTTTAGAAACCCTTTTTATTCTGAATTGAAAAATGTACCACACATTATGGTTTAATTACGTTTCAAGCCTTTTCTGACCATCATTAAGAAATTTTTGGATAAGCACCTGTGTTTCCGCTTTGCAATCTAAAGAAAAAACTAATGAATCACACTGAATGTTTTTTACTTCTAATTTTAATTATTGTTTATAAGTAAGAAAAATAATCAATAAATCAGTTTATTACTATTGAAAATTATTTGTATTCCAAGACCATACGCAGTTATTACAGGTTAAAAGCATCCACTCATTTCTTCTTTCTTTAAGTTACACAAGCTGAAACAACGTATGAAATGCTTTACGACACAAGTCCGTATCCAAACATTTCTTGATAATGTTCAAAAAAGGCTCTAAACGTAATTAAACCATAATGTGTGGTACATTTTTGAATTTTAAAATAACAAGGGCCACTAGAATTTGACATCAGAAAATAAGAACCGTATTTAAAATATAAAGTTGATGATGGTTGCTCGAAGGCAAAACGTCGGATAAAGAAGCTGATAACCTAATCTTTAAGTTCATTAAAAGCTGCTATAAAGACATTTTTGATCAAACTTTAATATTAACGCCAAAAAACAAATAGAATTAAAAATCCCAATTATTCAATTTTTTGAGGTAACTCAAAACTAGGTAATTATCGAGGATTTCTAGGCGTCATTTTATTAGTTCTTTAATTATGCAACTTTTTTTTTCATTTAACCGAATTTGTATGCAAGATTAACGAGATCCCCATACTGGCTCTCCTTCTTATCTTGGACACACTCTATTACTATCGTGTGTTCCAAAAAAAAACTCATTTAGGGTACGCCTTGGAAAGAAAGATAGAAAATCTAGTCATGTCTTAACTTAAGTCTGTAAGTGAATGTCAGATTGCAATTTGTTTATGAACACATCTGTCAATGTGACAGGTAAAAGTTTACACTGCATTTAAGTTTAATTATATCAAGCAAAAAGGAAAGTAAGACGGCATGTACACAACAACAATAAGTACCTATAATAATCATAACGGTCAATAAAAATTGTTTTTGTTAAATGTTTTGTATATTTTTAGGAAAATACCTAGTCCAAGGTCAAGATGTAATTTGTTCTCTCTGACTTGGTAGTTCATTTGCATCAACGGGTATATCTCAAGTTACGGAAAACTTCAATTTGATCATGGCATGCTGCGAATGAGTTTTTTCCTGAATATTTCCTCAGATATCCAAAGATTTTCTGAATCTCTGAGATTTCCAAACAATTCTCCAAATCCTGAGATTCCCTCAGAGCTCCGCTAAATATCCCCAAGATCTTTCGATATCTCCTAGTGTACACAGGTTATTCCCCTTTGGGAATAACTCCTCCGAGGTAGCAAAAAATCAAAACCCCATAGGACCAATATGGCAAACAAAAGCTTCAAATATTATCGCATTACTTATGTATGCTCCTTTGGTGAGCGCGACTTCAAAAAAGAGGAAAAGGCATTAAGAGATCACAGTAAGTATTTTAATTGATGCAACTAAAATTGAGAATCTACAGCCTATTTTGGTTTATTAGTGTTTATACAGGGTATCCCAGAAACAAGTGAAAAAAAGTGCAGTATCCTGAATGTGGGTTTCATCTCAACCGTTGTTTGTTCACCAACTTTCCGAAGATTAATCAAAAACGGCTTTGTACAATATGTAAAGACAATGCTTAAAATGTTTTACTCAAATAAATATTTCACTTAAATTGTCATTTTATTTTCTCTCTCAAATATTAATTTTTTTCTATTTAGTATTTATGATATAGCACTTTCGTTGAATGCATTTCTGTTCCATTAATTTTTTATCAAGTTCTAATAAATTTATGTTTATATTAATTTTACTGACACCGCACATTTTCAAATCTTTTGCATAGCTTTGATGTTACTATATGAACAGCAGATGCAGCTTTCTTGGCAGAGATCTGCCAGAAGGTATTAACACCGTACATACATCAAACAAGTAGAAACACTCATTCCAAATGTTGAAACCTGTCTAGAATGCCTGAGACAGTAACTCGAGGGGTATTTCTAAGCTTGACTATCAGATGGCAGCACAAAATTCTACCAGTCAGAGCCAGTTACTAGCTCTGCTACCAATCATAAGTGACAAAGCAGTGGCGCCATCTGTTAGTATTAACGGAAAGTACCCCCCCCCCCCCCCCCGGAGCCGTTCAAGGTCTTCCAAATCGGAGTTTTTACATCAAAGGAACCGACAGTGAGTGTCTCTACTTGTTTGATTTATGTACGCTGGTATTAATTTTCCCTATAATTATTGAACAGTGCTCAGAATTCATGTCCTTATACCTGCTGTTTATCAACTTTGAAAAGGCCTTCGATCTAATTAAAAGGGCTGTACTGGTGAACATGATGCAGAAATATGAAATACCACCATGCTTAAACAAATGTACAAGGGCTTCACATGTCAGGTGGTGCAAGAAAGCAAATTAACAGAACCCATCCGGTGCAGACAAAAGTAAAACAAGGGACCATCATGTTACCAATATTGTTGCTGACAATTATCAAAGAAGTCATGACCAAAGCAATTAAAAACAAAAGAAAAAGAATCAACTAGAGCATTACGGAGCAACTCAATGACCTAGTTTTTGCTGATGATATTTATCTCCTATTCCACATGTATGACCACATGGAAGATCAGCTTAATCGCAGTAACACTGAAGGTAGAGCTTCTGGATTAAAAATAACCTGTGACAAAACAAAATCACAACACCCGACAATTCACCGTAAATAACAACGAAATTGAAGATGTTAGTGGTTTCACATACTTGGGCTGTATAATAACGGGTACTGGAGGATCAAAAACAGTTGTGAAAAAACTTATACAAAAAGTAAATGCCGCATTTATACAGCTCTCACCGCTGTGGTACACGACTGAAATATCACTAAAAACAGAAGTTACAATCTTTGGAAGCAATTGTTGTGTAGAAGCCCTATGCTTCACACAGGAGTAACAGGAAGCAAGTCAATATAAATATGTATGCGTCATAATAGAAAGTTTGAACTTCAAATGTTGGCACGAGATCAGCTCTGAATGTATTAATCAGTTATTTTAAAAATTACAATTCCACAGCTCATAAACGACATTGGAAACTACTATACTCACATATACAAATTATCATTTTCAAAAGTGTTGTAATAACCTTTTTCGTACACTAGCATTGAAAGAGCTACTTTGCCGTACAATTTATTAATCAGAAAGTTGCACTTTGCGGTATTCGTACGGCAAAGTAGCATTTTGCGGTATTCGTACGGCAAAATAGCACTTTGCCGTACGTTTCCTTAGTTACAACACATATAATATTACATTACATTAATATTACTCTACTTATTTGCTATATACGAGGATAAATTTAGTATTCCGTTTTGTATGCTAGTGTACGAAAAAATATTGTACGAAACTCGTATGAAAGTGGCTTTTCCATACTCGTCTCGAAATTCCGGACTCGGCCTAACGGCCTCTTCCGGAAACATCTCACTCGTACTGAAAAGCTCCACTTTCTATACTTGTTACGTAAATTACTATTATTTTATCCTATTATGTTATTATGACAATAACTCCTTAGCAACGAGTTGCGTTAAGATGCATTTAACAGTGTTGATAAGAAAAATAACATAACGATACTTTATTAGCATTTAATCACATGTTGACAGCACTGAAGTGTATTGTCAGTCTATGTCAAATTCGATGTTAGTAGGTTAGGTTTTGTTTGTTATTTGACACAAACTGACGCAAAACTTAACCTGAAAATCTAAAATTTAACATAACGTGACAGTGCTACCAACAATACAGTATTGAGTTTTTATCTTACTAGTTACTCGCTGTTGTAAGTGTCATTAATAACCATTTTTCCTATTTTTTAAAAAGATTAGTTTTTTAGGATAAAATAAACCGTATTACGATATACGTAACGTTAGCTGCTTTCTACATTACTCGAGAATTTTAAAGAACTCGCTCCTAAAGTCGCTCGTTCATTCAAACTACTCTCTCGTAATGTAAAAAGCTTGATAACATTACTTGCATCGTATATTACTATTTCCAATGTTCTAGTGACAATTAATTGAAATATGAATACCTACCTCAAACAGATACAACAGAACTGCAGAATCAGACAAGACACCTAACTGTTATTCCATCAGACGCAAACTTCAAGCCTTTTCACGTTTCTGAAACAAGAGAACATTCACATTATGAATGTCTGTCAATAATTTACGTATTGCAATGTTATTCGACATTTACATACTATTGTACTGGCACATACCATGCATACAAGCCAAACGTTAGTAAACATCAAAAATGTTTGGAAACGATACTTCATCTACCAGATGCATGCAGCCGGTTTTCCGTATATTTGCAGCTAACTAATCTCACCAGTAAAGAAGAACTTATGTACTATTTAGGTTATGTTGTAGATGATATATTCTGAAATTATACTTTTTGTAAAGGCTTAATATCAACTATATAACGAAATACCTACATAATATTGTTAACACTAAGCAAACACGCCATATTAAGTAGGATGCCTTGTTGCTTGTTGTTTTACTACAGTACAAAAGACCTACTTCATAAAAGTAACAAGAAATAGAGAACGATGAGCGTCAAAACAGTCCAAAACAGTTCCTTTGATTTTATGGCGTTTTGGTGTGCTTCCCTGATGTATCGCTGGTTGTATAGTCCTGGAAATACACCAAGTCAAAAAACAAAAGAGTAACGTTTTTTAGTTACTTTTTGCATGTGTATTCTTATTTCAGTTTTTAACAACAATCGTGTTAATCGTGGTAACGAATATACATGGGTGAGTCAATAATTATTCACAATTCAACGTTGGATCAATTTGCTATTTAATAATTCGCACCCCAGGTGATGCCTTTGGAGATGCATTAATTGTTAGACAGGAATACAACTTCTAAGAATTATATTTTAGTTAAAAATTTATTAACAGCAATCAATATTCATTATGTAAAAAAGAAACAATTTTTATTCAAAATCATTTTCATCAAAGCTCATTGACCCTTCGTCCGACGTATCGCTGTCTTCTGAACTTAAAGTAATTACAACGGGTTCAATATTGGAAGCATCTATATATTTTTCGGTCTCCCACGCTGAAAAGACTACTTTTTCTGTATGTCGAACATAATTATTCCAATGTTCATCACTAACAGCATCTAACGCCCTAGACCAGACATTTACTACATCCTCTGGGGATGATTTAGTTTGTAAAATTCCTGCGTCATACAGCCGTTTAGCCTCTGACCACACCATTTCTATTGCATTATAATGGCAATGATAGGGCGGTAATCTCAAAACCTTGTGGCCATGTTGTGCTGCGTGAATGTCTAAATGATTATGGCAATTATAGAACCGAAACGCCGGTAGGAGTCAGGTTTGCGACGGGTTGACTGGAACCTTGACTCTACGCGGACGGGTGTAACAATAGTTAGGTAAATTGAGAAGAAAGCTAGGCAGTACCCGGGAGAATGAGTGAGACAGATACAACTGATGAAAGAAACAAACGAAAAAGACAATATGATAGTGAGGAGGATGAAGCGCCGGTATTTACGAAAAGTAAAAAAAATACGCGGTCACCATTAACGAAGAATAAAAATAAGGATGAACTAATATTAGAAGAAATCAAAGCAATGAGAAAAGAAATGAAAGAGGGATTCCAGAAAAATGAAGAAGAACTAAAACAATTAAAAGATGAGGTAAAAGAATTAAAGGAAAAAGAGAAAACATGGAAGCAGGAAAAACAACAGTTGACTAACAGAATTATTAAAATGGAAGAAATATTCGAAAAACAAGATCAAAACAAAAGAAGAAATAACATTATAATAAAGGGTCTGAAAATAGATGAGATGGAAATCGAAAAAAAGGTTGAACAGTTTTTGAATAAAGAAATAAAAGTGCAAGCCAATGTAACTGAAGCGTATATGATAGGCAAAATAGCTGAAAGAAAATGCATAGTTGCAAAAATAGAAACATTTGAGCAAAAAATGCTAATAATGAGAAACAAGAATAGACTAGGAGAAAAAAAAATATACATCGAAAACGACCTAACGAAAAACGAAAGAGATATTCAAGGCAAAATAATAGAAACAGCTAAAGAAGAAAGAAGGGCAGGAAATAAAGTAAAAATCGGCTATCAGAAAATAACAATAAACAATCAAATATATGAGTGGGATAAAACTGAAAGTGAACTAAAATATGCTAAAGAAGATAAGAGGCGAGGGAAAGATAGCACCACTTCAAAAAACTGTTAAAAAACCAAGAACAATTGAAACTGAAGACGAACAAGGCAACGAATATGGACAAAAGCGAAAATCAAAAGAAATTAAAACAAAATGCTAAAAGTAAAAACAAAAACGGCAAAGAAGCGGAAATTAAAAATAAAATAAACAAAATAGCAACATGGAATATAAAAACCATGCTTACCCCTGGGAAGATGATGGAGGTAGCTAGGGAATTAACAAAATATGGAGTGAGCATAGCTGCTCTACAGGAGATAAGATGGGGAGGGCAAGGAGAAATAAACAAGAAAGACTTCAAAATGTTATACTCAGGGGAAAAAAAGCAAGGTCATAAAGGTACAGCATTTATAATAGATAAAAAATTAAATATTATGGCATTCAAACCGATCAATGGCAGACTATGCTATGTGAGAATAGAAGGAAAACCGCTAAATCTATCTATAATATGCGCATATGCTCCCACAGAAGTAGACGACCAGGAAGTGAAGGATAAATTCTACAGCGACTTAGAAACAGAATATGAAAAAACACCGAAGCAAGATATACTGATAATACTAGGGGACATAAACGCACAAATCGGAAAAGAAAATTACATAAAAGAAGTAGCAGGAATACATACAATACACGACAAGACAAATGACAACGGAAACAGAATATGCAACTTCGCGGCCAAAACAAATATGGTTATCAGCAGTACCAAGTATAAACACAGACGAATACACAAGGAAACATGGATGCCCCCGGGCGCAACAAAAGGGACCCAGATCGATCACGTATTAATAAAGAAGAAACAAAGTAAGATAATAACAGACGTCAGATCGTACAGAGGTGCGAATGCAGATTCCGATCACCTACTAGTGATTGCCAAAGTAAAGCAGGAATATGAAAGCAAACAAAGACGCAGGGAATGCAAGAGAAAGAACATAGAGAAATTATATACTGAAAATGGAAGGAAGGAATACTTAAAGGAAATTAATAAAGAAATGGAAAAATATGAAAGGAGAGCAGATATAGAGTGTGAATGGAAGGAGCTCAAGAACTCAGTCGAGAGGGCATGTGCGAAAACTATTGGATTCAAAGAAAGAACGATGAGGAAACAGTGGTACGACGACGAATGTCAAGAAAAGATAAACAAAAAGAATAAAGATAGAAGAAAATGGATATCAACCAAGAAAGAAGAAGACTTAAAACAGTATAAGGAAAGCAAAGCGGAAGCACAGAGGACATGCAGGCAAAAGAGAAATGAATGGATTGAGAAAATGATGGAAGAAATTGAAGATAACTATAAAAATAACAATACAAAAAAATTCTATAAGCAAATCAAAAACCAAAAGAAGGGGAACACAATAAGAAACAGAGGACTAAGAGATGAAAGGGGGATTATTGAATACGATGAAAACAAGAAAAAAGAAATATGGAGGAAATACTTCCACAAACTACTGTATGAAGAAACCGAAGAAAACGATAAGTATGAGCAAGAAAGGGAAAGAGAAGATGCAGTGGAAGAAGAAGAAGATGTGGAAGAACCAACCCTCGAAGAAACAATAGAAGCGATAAAAAGGATAAAAAATGGAAAAGCACCAGGTTATGACGAATTAAATGGAGAGTTATTGAAATATGGAGGAGAGAAACTACAAGTAATTATATATAACCTTATAAAAGAAATATGGAGAAGAGAACAGATGCCAGCGGAATGGGGAATGGGGGTAATTATAACAATAGCAAAAAAAGGAGATCTCCAACAGTGCAACAATCATCGAGGAATAACGCTGTTGAACTCTACCTATAAAGTACTTACATCCATATTACAGAGAAAACTTATGAGCTATGCGGAGAGGGAATTAGGAGATTACCAAATGGGATTTCGTCCTGGCAGGTCTACAGTTGATGCCTTGCACGTAATGTTGCAAATACTGGAGAAGAGTCATGAACATGACCTAGAATTACATATGATATTTGTAGACTATAGGCAGGCGTTCGACAAGATAAATAGAAAAAAACTAATACAAACACTAAAGAATTTGAGGATCCCGGGTAAACTGAGAAACTGCATACAAATGACACTGAATAACTCGAAAGCCATAGTGAAAACGGAAGAAGGGTATACGGAACCATTTAGAATCAATAAAGGAGTGCGACAGGGAGATGCGCTATCGGCGACATTGTTCAACCTAGCGATAGAAGAAACAATCAGAAGATTAAATATACACGGGAACATAAAGTATAGAGAGGCACAAATACTGGCGTATGCCGACGACATAGTTATTATTTCAAGATCTTTAAAAAAAATGACAGACATCTTTAAGAAGCTACTCAAAGAATCAAAGAAGATAGGGCTAGAAATAAACGAAAGTAAAACAAAATATATGAAGTGCAAAAGAGGAAAAGATGACGCAAGAAAAGTAGTCAAAATAGAAAATCACGAGTTTGAAAAGGTAAAAGACTTCAACTATCTAGGAATACAAATAACACACGACAACGAAAGAAAGGATGAAATACACGAAAGAATACAAAAAGGATACAAAGCCTTCTATGCAAACCGCGAAATGTTGAAATCCAAAAAACTAAAAGTACAAACTAAGATAAGAATCTACAAGACACTTATAAGACCAGTGGTGCTGTATGCTGCTGAAATAATGTGCCCCACGCAAATAGAAAAGGAACAACTAAGAGTTTTCGAGAGAAAGGTGCTAAGATCGATAATGGGACTCAAAAGGATTGATAACGAAGTAAAACGGCAATACATGAATCACGAGCTCACAGAAATAATGAAAGGAGAGGATATAGTAAAAGTAATGTCAGCACAAAGGATCAGATGGATAGGACACATAACGAGAAAAAGTGATCAAAGTATAATAAAAGAAATAATGACATGGAAGCCAGAGAAAAACAGACCAAGAGGAAGACCAAGGATGAGATGGTACGACGAAGTGATTGAGGACCTAAGAAAGATGGATG